>JAPZDZ010000025.1:4927016-4937883 GCA_029783805.1 Acanthurus tennentii
TCTGAGGACGGCGGTGGTCCTTGAAGGTTGTGACCCTTTTTTTTAAGGGCTATAAGTCATGTCTTGGTCAAATTATTGGCCACCCAATTGGAGCTTCATTTAAGGCCAAGAGGGGCGCGATGGACAATGAATGGATTAAATCACTCTAGGGGGCACAATCCAAGATTACTTTCAGTCAGTAAAGACCCTCACAGATCTTCTGAGAATAATCCAAATGTCAGATTATGTGTTTAGATAATTATTTTCTTTCTCAGCACCTTCTTTGGTGGGCTTCATGTTTTCTCAAGGAGATCAGATCTGCAGCAGCAACCTGCTGCATTTACAGTCTTTAGAATGAAAGTTAAAGTAGTTCGAACTTTATTAGCATAGAATCGTTTATTCACAGTTTATGAATTCATGTGACAAATCTCATGAATTTGTATAAGGTGAGACATAATTTAAGATAATTATCAAGTATATTTGTTTATGCTGATGTTATATTATATTATATTATATTATATTTTGTTGTATTAACAGCAGTACCGTAAGAAACTTCAACAGAAAAAGGGAACACAATTTAAACAAGGAAACTTCATACAAATATACTAGTAAATATACACTTTACAAACAGTTTTCTCTAGTAAAAGTCAGCTTTTTTATGGGGATGTTGACAGGAGTCTATAAGTATTGTTGAAAATCCTCAGATTGTTGTGTTATTTTACAACATTTGGGGTTTTTCTTACGCTGGTGGTTAAAAAAAGTAAAGCTCTGTTATATGAATAAAGTTGCGATACATGAGGAGCACAAATGAGTTCAAATACATTTTCTAAACTTTGTGTTTGGTCTTTTTAACTCTGATATAAGTCTCTGTTGACAGTCTGGCAAACTGTTGATATGTATTTTGTTTAAAGTGGCCACTTACATGATTATTTAACTAACGTGCTGATCGGAAACAAGTATTTTAGCCACAGTTATGGTACAAAAATGCCTAAATTCTGTCATTCACAGGTCTAAAATAGACATCTTTGGTTTATATATCTCTGAATGACCCGTTTAAGAGCGAGCTGATGGTGTCAGAAGCACATGGAGTCGGATTTAAAAAGCATCTGTTTGTTTCGTGTGGTCATCAGAAACAGCTGCAGCGGCCGGTGGTGTGTTTAGAGACCCTGTCTGCTCTTTGAAACGTCTCCTCCATCATATCAGCCGTCAGCTCCTCATCTCTCCTCCTCATCCTCCAATCTGTCCATCTTCAATTTCCACTGTCGCCTCCACATCCATCGCCACCCCTCCCCTCCCCTCCCTCCCTCATTACCCCCCACCTCAGCACAAGGCTGTCAGAGTTTTAGGGATCCGGTGAGCTGTGAAATCGCACAAATTGCTGTTGCTTTGCGTCTGGCCCGGCAACAGAGGGGGGAGATAGACGGAGAGACGGAGAAAGAGAAAGAGGGAGTGAGATTTTATGCTTCAACACTTCTGAACCTGAATCGCCCCCTCTTCCTCGCTGCCCCTTCCTCCCCTTATTCACTCAGACGTGGACAAGCACACGCACAGCTGCAAGGCTGCGTATCAACCCACTACAACCCGAATACCTCCTCCCAGCACACACACACACACACAGAGTCAACTTCTTCACCCCCATCATCACCACCACCTCTGAGCATGTGACCGCACCACCGCCCTCGCCACCCTCACGGTAAAGACACCTCAACCACTTTGCTTCAGTGTGCGGGTCACTTCACAGAACAACTCGACGAGAGCCTGCAGTCCTCGAGGGGGATAAAACCCCTTATCAACCTGGAGGAGAGCTGTTTCAGGCACCTCTGCTGGAAAGAGCAAAGCCCACCCCCCCCCACCCCCAAAACACAGCACACACACACACACATACACACACACACACACCATGCCCCCCCCAGAAACATCCTCTGAGATATGACAAAAGCTGTCAAAATGTCACAAACAAACATGTTGCGACTGTCTCTCTTTCTGTTCTCTTGTTCCTCAGTCTCTAACAAGTGGCTGTCGCTCAGTGTGGATTATTGGATTAGGGTACGTTTACACTTCTGGCAGCCATTTTTCTTGCAGATGTATTTATATTTGTATTTTCTCAAAAGATTTATAGTAGTAAAGGTGTTATAGTACAGACTTGACGGGAAACCCCTTACGACCATTTTGTCTTGATGTTTAATTTAAGATACAGCAAAGACATGTTGAGCTCATTAATAAAGTAAAATAAGTAATTACTACAAAGACAAACATGAAAGTTTTAACAAACCGAGACTGAGAAAAGCAGAAGCTTTGACATTGTTTGCCAGTTGAAATGCATTGGGTTAGAATGACTCAGTTGTCTGGGGAACTGCACTAAACTTTTTCTATTGCTCACTGAATCATGTGCTCAGACGGCCTATGCTGTTACTGAAAGCACCTGTTTGCATAGTGTTTTGTTCCTCTCTCACTTTATGTGCAAAGTACAGTAAAACCAAAAGATCCTGATAGATTAATGTCACCGGTACAGACACAAAAAGGACAAATGCAAAGAACAAAAAACACAACTCCACTCTACATACATACAGACATTGTGATGACCTAGACTTACTGAGTGCATGGATAGTTTTGCATTACATGAGAGAAAACCATCTATACTGCCCTCCAGTGGTGAGAGTCATCAATTGTCCAACACTCAGATGCTCCCCAGTGCAGCCTCATAAGAAACTGAAAAACTGAAACATTTGCATTTTACACAGTTGTTTTGCAATTATACAAAACATTATCTTCTTACAAGTATCATGTTAGGATCCTGAAATACAAAAATAGAATCATGTCTAGGTTTTGGGAGTTAGAGCCTAAGACTTGTGGGACATTTGCGTTTTTGGACTGCATATTAAAATCATGTATTGCAACACAAGGGGTTAATTGCTTTGACCAGTGAATCAGATTAACTTCGTACTACATCCTCTGTACAGGATCAGTTCCTCGATCGGCTTCCAGTTAAAGCAACGAGAGCTTCAGTCAGGAGGGAGAACTCTGCTTCCTGTGTCATCGCCCTTAAATTGTAAGTTTTTTAATGATCCCACAGGCCTGAATTACTTCATGTTCTGTGAGGAAAATATATTTTATTAACTCTCTGTGCAAGTTTTTAATTTTAACCACATATTTTAAATGCAGACTACCGATTTATTTTAAAAATCAGCTTTTTCTGAGCCTGTCAAGTTGCACTGAGGTCACGTGTCATCACTGTGGGTCTGTGCAGCGTGAAACTGCAGAAAAACGCGAAGAAGTCGTCGTTGTCGTCGAACCGTTGGTGAATGTTGACACCCGGCAGTAAACACCGAGCTTATTTTCACTCTGAGTTAACAATTACTTGGTGTATTTTTAATGAAAAAATCTTGAGAATCGAAATTTTGTTTGTTCTTAATGAAAACATTCCGTTTGTCGTGAAAAGTGTCTGGATTATTTTAAATATTGTGCTTCTAGCTAGCTGGCTAACTTTAATTAGCTAAAGTTAGCTAGCTAGCAGGCCGTCACCTAGGCGACGGTTAGCTTAGCCGAAAGCGGAGATGACTCGACAACTTTTTGGTCAAAAACTGCAGGCCGTAATAAAGGAAGTTCTCGTTTTTAGTGCTGAAAAAGTGAAAACAACAACTCTAGTGAACTCTTACTTTAAAGTTGAGGTGAAAGTTACAGCTACATGAGTGTCAATGGATGGAGTAGCCGATTTATAGTTTAAACAGACTTATAATGATTGCTTGACAATCTGAGACTAGGTAGTCCGTTTACAACAGAAGACTGCATGTAGAGTTGCAACCGATCACATTATGAGAGACCACAATGTGAAAATGAAACGAGCTGCACAATGGAGTTTCCCGGTGAGTAACGTTACGAGTTTGGAGAGTAATGTGCTTCTGCTGCACATTTTCCCGTTACTTAAATGAGGGCACTGCATGTGTATCTATGTCATTTAGTCATTAGGGTTCAGCAATGGTTAGCCGAACTAGTAATACTGATGTTCTCCTGGGGACAGGTGGGGATTTTCTGTTTTGTTTTTGTATTCTCTAACCAAAGAGCATTCCCCCAGGTGTAACCTTACCAAACCCTACTTTAGAAGCCATCTGTTTAAAAAAACAACAACTTTATTTAAAAATATTATGGTTTATTATATTTTTTCCGAAACAAATTTTAAAGCATTTTTAAAGTTTCAGTGCAGATTTGTAACACCCTGTTTAGTACGTCCTCTCCTCTTTGTCAAAGGATGAATTATTAAGGTTAATCAGAAAGTCTGAAGGGCTCAAAAATATCTGTCTAAACCCACTTACCTTTGTACATGAAGACATGCTCTCTCTCTTGTTCTGAAACTATTTTTTCTCTGTGCCTCAAAGCAGCGGCGCCTCCGTCAGTGTCTGCAGAGTTGCACTTTTGCAACCTCTGCAGTTCGTCTGGGGCTTCAGCAGCATCCTATCCTCGAGTGAATAATATCGACTTTCATGCTGATTAATGCAACCAGCCCTGTGGTAAAAGAGCTTTTGAGACAGTCTTCATCTAATCGGCATAGGGTGAAAAAAGGATTGCAGAAGCTCAGCACAGCAAAGGTATATTATCTCTTTCAACTATTTTTTTCAAGTACTCAAGATTTAATCTAATTTTTAGCAAACAATTTGCTAACAGTGTCATTCTGCACTACATTACTTTGTATGACTCTTGAAGTAAAGCAAACCAAAAGGATAAAACAGACAAAAGATCACTTGTTTAAGGTTCCTAACATTTTAAATATTAAAGTACATTTTGTCTGTAATGACATGAACAATAAAAAAAAGCCTAAGCAAGAACATAGAACACTTGCTCCAAGTTCTGTTGAGTTTTCATAACAAATCTAAATCACCAAAACTACGTACTGGTGTCTTAAAGAGGAAATTAAAAAGGCTGAAAATCTTTTAAACATCTTGTTTACTTTTCCATGTCTTGGCTGTCTTTTATATAACATCATGGACTTTTATCCACATCACACTTAAGAGAGTCTGGTTGTATTGGGCTTAGATTTTGCTCATGAACTGCTGCTGCTCATGACTGATCGAATCTCACATTGTCCAATATGACACTGTCACAACATTGACATTGGAAAACTACTGCCTCCATTTCCTGCCTCATTTCCCACTCCCCAACAGCACAGCTGCATTTTCAATTCCTTCTTCCCTCAGTTTTTGACAAATCATCCTGGTGTGTCTCTTTTTATAGATTATGGCGAAATATCTTTGCGTGTCTGCATATTGTTACAGAAAATGAGCCAACTCAACAGAAACTAATTTCTTTCTTTGATAATAAACTGAGACTTTTCAGCAAATGACCATCTGGTGAAATCTGCACTCAGTCCCTGCCCTTGTATTGAACACTTTGCAAACCATGATAGAGTAAAAATAAAAGACATTGTAACAAGTTAAGTAAATGCATTTGTTATCTCTTCTGTGGTTGACAAAAGTGCATCAAAAGAAATTAGAAAAACCGGAAACTGCACCGGGTTAAAGTTAAACCTTATTTACAAGGACATCTAGTGGTGGTAAAGTGCAAGTCACAGCAGCTGCATTTAGGCCATAGACAGTATTCTTCATGCACATTTTGCAGTATTAACTTTCTGAGAACACAATAGTTGGGTTCAAGACCACAGGACTTGACTAAAGGCTCTAACCTATCCCTAAGGTATGGTTAAATGAAACAATGAAATTCATTTTTTCTATCTTTTTTTACCCATTATAACAAGCAGCCACAGTGCAGTAAGGCTGCGGCTGCAGAAAATCTGATGACTACTTTCTTTATTCATGCAAGCTTGTTGAAATATAGCAAAATGCCTGTGCATGACAAAAAATTTAACTTCAAGTTGACTTAATAAAATTACTTGTTCTGTCCATTCAACACTCCTAAACCATAAACTGTTACATTTACAATAAGCAAAGAAGAAGAAAAACCACAAAGTCACCATTTGAGAAGCTGGAAGTGTCAGATGGTTAAAATTTCTACATGTGGTTAAAAAGAACTTCTCACAGTAGCGGCACATGGTAGAATGCGTGAGTGAGCTTGTATAAGGTGCCATCCTATGCATATCATAGCTTGTCGATAACAAGACTGTTAGTGTCATGCACAAACGGAAAGCTGCACAGTGATGTGCATGCAGCAGGTGCAAGCTTTAACTTTCATGAGCATATGCTCCGGATCCTCATCAGCACCTGAGTTACATGAGTTTTTGTGACCATTGGTATGTGCACTGTCACTATGTAACCAGTAACCCTCTTCAAGTTGTCATTTCTAACCAGACATAACTTTTTCAGTTTGATGCAGCAGCAAAATAGTATATTTAATGTAGACTGTTAAGTGTGGTGGTATTAAATTGACTGTGTATGATTGAAATACAGTATGATTCATGTATTTCATGTCACTTTCGGTAGCAGATATGTTTCTGAGGACCACTGTGGTCCACAGACCACACCCTTAGTAGCATTAACTGTTGAGCCCATGCACTTGGCACAGATTACTAACCTGCTCCCCAGCACTGCAAATGCTAAGCCTTGTGAAGTTTCTCTGTTATAGTGTGACATTTGGCTTTGACTAATGTTGATACGGTGACATTAAATGAGAGATGTCTGAACACCTACTTGGTGATTTGAATACCACAAAGACCCACCCATATCAAAAAGCAGAAACTGTTAGCATACTGTAATATAGTTTTGATATCAGGTTATTTACACATGGATCTTAATTCTTATATGTATATGTGACTTAAAAGGTTCTGAGTTATTAATTCTTAGAGATAATTTAATAAGCAGGGGATGTCAGGGGATGTTTAATGTCAGGGGATCCACAGCAGAACTGTGACTCATTCAGCATCAAACAAGACACACTGCTGGAAATTACTGAAAACCCCTAATAATCTGTTGTTGTACACACGTAGGTATATGTAAAGGGTCTTTTAAGGGGTATAAAAAGGCAACTCTGGCATCTAGAATCATTTCAGTACTGAGACATTCTTTTTTTTTTTGGTCGCAATTTGAGCAAATGTTTATAAGAAATGAGCAATGAGACCAGTTCAACCAACCAGTTGAACATGAAAATTGGAAAAGAAGACGCTTGCTTGAAGTTCATCAATATCTTTGAATACTCTCACTTTCTGAGATCAGAATTGGTTAAGAACTTGGTCTCTAAAGAGATGTATTATTTTCTTCCTTTGTCATGAATATGACAGAAAAAAAATAGAGATGATTTTAGTTTCCTGTTGACCTTTTTTTTTTCTGGTTAACTATTTTATATTCATAGCAGCAGTGTGGAAGTGGTGGGAAGGCTCCACACAGACTGTCAGAAACCACATCCTCAGTCACACCACTCATGATGACGCCTTCACTGTGACAGAACAGAAAAGTGTTCCACTAAACATTCTCACACAGACGTCAGTGCATCAGGGACTCAGAAGAAGAATTTTACATGTAAGAAAGGTAAGATGGTTGATCTTTTTATATCGCATTAAAAATTAGAACCTGAACTTTTGTTTAAAAAAAAAATTTAAAGGTAATTTGAGACATAAATTTCTGGTTATCCAAATTTTTGTAGATGTAATCAGTTGCTGACGTTAGCGTTTCTAATAATGTCTGCCACATGTGAGATTATAGATTAATTTTTTGAGCCTTTGCCTTTTGTCAGTTTAGCTTATTTAGTTTGTTGGTTGGCGCTAAAATCACGCAGAAAGGTTTTTTGATTGTCTTCCTCGTGAAAACAAAACAAAACAAATTAATAACAACGGTGTCTTTATTTAGTTACAGCTGCTGGGTTTCCTTCTGTCTAACCAGCGGCTGATGACAGTGAGTTGTCCCCATGGCTCTTAAACTTGTGTTCCATTTGTTGCTGTGGGGCCTCACTTTGTTTGTTCATGGTGGTGAGTTGAAATTTAATTCTGTCAAATTAGATGTTTTTTTCTCGCATTTCAATGAACTTGATGTATGAAAGAAAAATGTTGTCCTTCTTAATGAACTTTGTTCAAGATGAACTTCGTACTTTACTCTTGTACATTGTTGTTTGACTTTATGTTGCCATTTTCCTTAAAAAAAGGCTTTTCTTAAGATCACTGCTGAACAAATAATTTGAAAGGTTGAATTTTAGTAAACACGGCCTTGTATCGCTAACTGTACTTTTCTCTTCCTCTACAGTCACACCTTTTTGCAATGTCACCTGCTCGACGGACTACGAATCTTCCCTGAACTGTTCCTGCTCAGGCTCTTTGCCGACTCAATCGTTCCTCATCCATGTTTCATGCAGGTACAAGTTCTTTTAAGTGTTGTTGCATATGTCAAGGCATTATACAGTAAGCGGTTTTATCATACTGTAGCACCTCTAGCTTTGATTAAAATAGCCTGGGAGGAAGCTCTTGATTTCCCCCTCTAAATACTGAAAGCATAACAAGCATCCCCTAAGCTGTTTTTTTTTTTTTTAATTTTGTGCTCCTACTTGTAATAATACTAGTGTTCATAGTAGTAATATTCACAACATATTGATAGATTCTGTGATGTCAATTTTTGGGAAGCTTTTAAAAAATGGAGTTGCTTTGGAACAGCTGCTGCAGTCTAACCAAAGCTGATGGCTGAATAAATTTCTAACCAGGGTCACCTTTTTGCAAAGTTTTCAGTGCAGTGCCCTTTGAAAAAAAAATTCCCTTCAAGTGTTTTCAAGATAAATATCCTTCACTGACGTCATGACGTGACGTTTAAGTCATGTTTTACTTTCAGTGGTATTAAAACCCAACTGATAATGCTCTTCCTATTGCATTGTAGATACTGATGTTTGAGAGTTAGAAAATATAACAAAACTGTGCTATATTACATGCAAAAAAAAAAAATTTAAAAGTAAGACATACATTTATTTCAATAAATTATTTAAATGCGGTCATTAAAGTATTGCAATGAGATATGAACTGTGCATGACATTTTATGATAAAAAAACAAACTAAAAAGTGTTCTTTGTTGGATAATCCGTGTAATACTGATACCTTCGTAGAAATGTTATACTAAAAACTTTTTTGATAATTAGTGTTGCTGATTTTTTTAAGAAAAAAAACAAATATTTATTAGCCATGACAACTTGAATATGTTTCAAACTATTAAGTTACTTTTAACAGCTGCATACTTGTACTGAAGTAAAACAACAAACAAGATGCATTGCAGTGCAATATTTAATTTTGTTGTATTTAGTTCTGTTCATATCACCCAGCCAGGGCAATACGAGGCATGACAAACTGCTTATCTTTTGTAGGGACGAAGATTTCACAGTTAATGGCAGCTGTGAAGTCAAACCACCACAGTCCTGGTGTGAAATGTTTCCGGAGAAGTTTGATTTAGTTACAATGGTTGGAACCATTTGTACTTCAAAAGCAGTTAATCTAGTAACAATGGTTGACAGTGAGTCATCGAGCTGGGAACTGAGTGATGTGGGTAAGTTGATCTGTTAATTTGACATTTCAGTATTAATCGTAACTGCTAAATAGGTTAAAGGATACCACATGATTGCAAAAGATTGCAGCAATAACATGACTTATGACATGTTTACTGGCATCAACATATATAAAAAGGAAGTTAAATGTTAACTTCTCTGGATTCTTCCAGGTTAAGTTATTATTTTTACGTATTTAACATGCTTGTCAAACACTCCCTCTTGTTGAAGACAGCCACTCTTTTCAATAGTCCTGATAAGTAACTGTACACCCACCTGTTCTGACTGAAAGTTTAGAAAACTCAGTTTTGGAAAGAATAAAAATGGCAGCTTTCCTAACTTAATGCAAATTGCACTTGGGCTGCAAAACATCAACCCACCAACTTTACTCTCCAGATTAAGACAAAAGCTAAAAATAACTTACAACTGCCACTTGTAGTGTAGAGCATGCAAGAATACACACTTTTTCAGTTTCATAATATTCCCCTGGTCCCCATGGGACTTTACTTTCACAGTGAAACCTCGGCCTCCTTTCGATGTTCAAGTGACAATCACCGAGGGATCTTACAACATCACTTGGGACCACGAAGGACAAGACTATCTTGAATATGTGGTGCGCATTAGAGAAAGTAAAGAATTGTCAAAGGTAAAATATGAGCATAACACAAAAACAAAATCAAAAAATACATGTGAGAGGATGTTGCAGTAAATCATGACCGAGTGTCTCTGCTGACTGATGCAAAGCTGTAACGTTTCTTTGTTGTTTGCTTCTGACAGGATCCAGCTCATTCCCCTCCAGTGACAGAAAAGCAATTCCTGTTAAATCATGAGAGATTGCAGCCAGGTGTCAGCTATGTTGTGGATGTTAGGGCAAAATTCTGTTCGGACAATTCTGTGTTGGGTCCGTGGAGTGAATGGAGTTCCACCGCAGAATTGAAGACAGCAGAAACTTTTACAGAGATTGAAGGTAGAATAGTTTTGTAACTTCTGGCCTGAAACCAGGCTATAATCAGCATTTGTCTCATGTTCAGACTGCTGGCCAAAGATGTTATTTTTACTTTGTTTTTGTGCCTCAGATCATCATACAAGTGTGTGTTGCTAAGTATTCATGGAAACTTTTCAGAAACAGGAAGTGTGAAGTCTGCCACTTACTGGTATAATACAGTTTTATCTTTTTTTTCTTCTTCTTCTATTTCTTCTTCACAGGAATTAATGCACTTTGGTGGTACAGCCCACTGTCCATCATTCCAATCGTTCTTTTGGCTCTCCTGTGGCTGGTTTATTCGAAGAAGACGTGAGTACTTTAAATGCTGGAGTTACTTTATTTTCTCCCAATGAGACTTTCCCTTTCCTTTTTTTTTTTTAAGCTAGTGTGGCTTCAGTGTGATTTAAACCTTACACTGTGGGCTCCTAATGGTGAGTTACCTGCAGTACA
>JAPZDZ010000025.1:5039102-5064654 GCA_029783805.1 Acanthurus tennentii
CCAAGATCTTTTGTGTGCAATGAAATGGTAGAATGACATTGTTACCTTACCTTGTTACCTTGGGTTTGCCTTATTTTGCCTTATATATTATTATGTTCAGGTCTCTACTTGTGTCTTAACTGTTTCCCTTTAGAATGAGAAGTATTGCTTAAATGCATGTGTAGACACAGTGGTGGGTTTGTTAATGCAATTTCAACACTCGGAAAGAAGTTCCTATTTCCTAATAGCAGGGTGGTGTGCTGGTGTGGTAGGTTCCCTTTGACAGACTGACTCACCTGATGATTGTGGAAGTATGTTTTTGACAAACACACACCCTATTGATGCCTGTTCAAGTGTGTTTTAAAAGAATTTGCAGCTAAGGAGTCACAGTGTTAAAGCATCTGTTTTTATTGTAATGACTGCACATGAAGCATTAAAGGATTATTGTTCTCAAACTTTTTAATTTAGTCATTTACATCTTTCACCCAATGTCAGTGAAAGCTCCTGTAAAGTTTGTATATGTAAATTAAAACAAGCAATTTCCATGAATGTTAACTATTATTTGGATGCTGGCAGATTGGAAAGAGCTTTTGGCTTTGTTTTTGTTTGCACTAACCGAGAAGTTTGAACAAAAGTCTAGATATAATTTAAGGGCCCTTTGAATGTTCTGTCTGCTAAATTTCAGGCAAGTTTTGTTTGGAACAGGAATTATTGTCTAGTTTTAGTTGCAGATGTCAAAACATTTATTTTTCAGTGAATTTGTAGATTATATACAGCTTTTAAAACAGCAGGACAGCTGATCAACACAAACTGATTTGAGCATATATTTGGCACAGTGTCTCAGTTCTCTTAAATAACTTTTCATCCTTTTAACTTCCCTTCTGTGAATGACTGTTTTGACAGAAGTTGGTTGGCAGAAAAAACCCAAGTAAATCACTTTTTTTAAAACTTGGATTAATTTGATAGGTCTGTGTGTATTTCCTGATTAAAAAAGAAGGTAGTTCTTATGTTTTTTTATATTCAGTGGAAGTCCCCTGAGTTCCTGCTCTACCTTGACTGAGAGTCACACATGTGCGTCATTGGCAGGCTATCTAATAGAAATGAAAATTAAATTAAATTATACAAGTCAGCCCTTCTTGTACAGAGTAACCTCTCTTTTGATTAACAAGCTGTTACATCAAAGGTCCATTATGAATTTGCTTTTAATGCTTTAGCCATGAAGTGTGCTGCGCTGCTCAAACAATATTATCATTGCTGAATTATTCTTAAAATTATAATTGTGTTGTGCCCATCAATTAAAAGAGTTCAAATTTTAAATTGTTTGCAGACAGAGTCCACAAAATACCCTGTGAATGTGCTGATGATTGTAGTTCCTGTTTCTTTGTTTAAATCCTTTTTTTTTTCTATCCTGTAGTGGTGCTGATTGGAGATTCGGGTGTAGGGAAGAGTAACCTGCTGTCCCGCTTCACTCGAAATGAGTTCAACCTGGAGAGCAAAAGCACCATCGGGGTGGAGTTCGCAACGCGCAGCATCCAAGTAGAAGGAAAGACCGTCAAGGCTCAGATCTGGGACACAGCTGGACAGGAACGATACCGAGCGATCACCTCTGCGTGAGTGCACACACGTCTACTTACGCTGGTTAAAAGAAAGCTTGTAAATGATATAGATACGTGCTAAACAACAGAATTTCAAAGTGTCAATTTGTCTTCCTCAAACTTGTGTATTGTGCCATTTTGTCAAACTGTTTTTCACAGTTACATAAAGTTTGGCTTCATTTCGAGTGGCAAGGATTCTAAACTTCCCCCTTTGGGTCATACTTCATTTGTGAAACCGACTTAGAATCAGTAACTTATGCATTATCATCCTTTGTAAAGCTAGACAGACATAATCAGAAGTGATGAAAGTGACAAAATGCACCTCTTTAGCTTTGGGTAAGAAGTGTTTTGTTAATCACAGCTTCTCGGTCCAACATTTGTTATTCTGAACAAACTATCTGCCTGGAGTTGTATTTTAAGAGCCATATAAAACTGTTACACATAAACATATCTTACTTTAAATAATGCTGAAATATATTAAAGATTTGCCTGCATATTTTGGCTTTTACAGTTTTATTTCTAGTGTTTCTCAATTTCTACTGTTGCTTTTGATTGACATCTGGGTACTTTAGAGCTGATGAGCTCATGTGACGAACCAACCAGAAATCCTGAACCTGACAGGCTGAAAAGAAAAATTATATAAACTCCTCAAGTTTATATAATGTCCATCTCATCTCGTGTTTTCCAGGTACTACCGCGGAGCAGTTGGAGCCCTCTTGGTTTATGACATTGCCAAACACCTGACATACGAAAACGCTGAGCGCTGGCTGAAGGAGCTGCAGGACCACGCTGACAACAACATAGTCATCATGCTAGTGGGGAACAAAAGTGATCTACGCCACCTCCGGGCAGTTCCCACAGAAGAGGCCAAAACCTTTGCAGGTATTATCACTGTAATTGCATCATGTGTTTGTGTGTGTTGTCTGTGCACATACATTATTTACATTATCTAACCTTTATCTAAGATTCTGCCTCATTAAACTATATCAGGTTAAAGCTGTTTTAGTGATAACAGGAACCGATGCCCCGGCTGCTTTAAGTGGGTCCGTCTGTGTTTTCTGAATCATATCTGTTGATGGCGGTGAATTTTTTTGATGTTTAATCTTGTGTCATAAGCTTTGTCTCAGTTTAGTCTGTACTTTTGTGTCCTACTGGGAACACCCATGAAATGTTTGCACTCTGAAATGTTTGCTCTGTGATACTGTAGGTGTTTTACATAAATGTATATGAACTTGGATTGAAGTTGTTTGAGTGTATGTTAGAAAGACCCACATCAGGGGAGAGATTTTGAGAGTTTAGAGGCTTTGTTTTGGAGTACATTTCTATTTTTTTCAGTCGGCCTTGCAGGTCACTCAAGTGTAATTATCAACCTTTTCACTCTTTTACTTTTTAAGAATGGCTGCACCACAAATCTACTCTGACCTTGAGTTTATTGGCTTACATCCTAAATAGTGTTACACCTGATTTGGCTGTTAAATGACCCTTGATAGGACGGCCTGCAAGGAAGTATAATTTGATTTATGTTGGTCCATATTAGAGGAAATAAATTCGTCAGTGCTCGATAAATAACGATTTTATTAGTCAGCATTTCCCGTTGGCACAAACTAATTTTTTCATAAACCACAGAACTTGTTTATGATATCCAATTCACGTAAAGACCATGTGATAGAGAAATAATGCAAAGTGCATTAAATTTCTGTTCGTATTCTCCTTCATACTTGCAATTAGTACGTACAGATTCCAAAGAAAGAACAAACTGAGAAAATGACGGTGATAAATGATCAGTGTTGAAACAAATCAACAACATTTTGATTTATTTGATTGATTTATTGATTTGCAAAATGGATATTATCATCTAGGGCTGCAAATAACAATTATCTCTATTATTAATTCATCTGCTTATTGTTTTCTTGATTTATCACTTTGTCTCCAAAGCATCAGAAAGCAATGACAAATCCCCATGTGATGGTGATGCCAGATGTCTTGTTTTGTCTGGCCAGCAGTTTGAAACCAAAACCTACTCAAACTGCTTTAAAATAAGGAAAACAGCAAATTCCCACAGCTGGAAAAGCATAAAATGTTCTTCATTTTTGCTTGAGTACTGACTTAAACTGTCAGAATAACAGATTAATATTTTGTTGATCAAATAATGAAGTATTCAACCAATTGTTGCAGCACAAAAACACAAAATATTTGCTGCTAACATCAACACAAAATAATGAATAATCAGATCACCTCGGTTCCACCAGTTTTTTGATTTAAAGCATAAAAATCAGTTTTTATCTGTTTGATAGAAATTTTGTCATACTGTTTTTTACAGGCCTCTTTATGAAAGACACTTTGCTGAGTCCCAGATAGAAACGCAAACATATATATGATAAAATTGATCATTTAATTAACATTAATTCAGTTTTAGCATCCTTGTATGGTGAATTCTACCTCAAAGTCATGACTTCCTGACCAAAATAAGTAGAAACATTTGAATTAACTGCTTTTGCCATCATGAAAATTGAAATATTTGCCGTGAAAATGGATTATTTTGTAGTGCAAACACTTAATTTATTTCCCAAATGATAAACCATGATGTCTTCACACTCTCTTTGTGAGTAACTTTATTGCATATTGTCATATTGTAAATGTACTGTACATTGCAGAGCAGACCAGTCACCTGTCACACAACCCATTATACTTCCTTTAATTACAGAGCAGTTCACAGTGAGCAGTCAGACAGGGAGTGGTTGAAATTACTACATTTCTGGGCAGAGCCCTGGAGTGAGTGCATTATGTGGAAGAAATCAATCTCTGAATCAGTGCCGTGTTAATGCCAGCACAGTACAAACGTCAGCTCAGCTCTCTGTGGTGCTAAAGTTGGAAACAATGCGGACCTGTAACACATTGTGGTGTCTGTGCATGTGTGTTTTACAGAGTCGAACGGCTTGTCCTTTCTGGAGACATCAGCGTTAGACTCAAACAATGTGGAGCTGGCTTTCCAGACTATTCTCACAGGTGAGTTTCCCCTATTTGTGTTTATTTTATTATTTCAGTGTTTATATAGAATCTTAAAATAAAAGCACATTTGATCCTGAAGGGTTGAGCTCTAATGTTACCCAGTGGTAATGCTTTATACATTCTCCATATTGATTTGTCTGGAAGTGCTACCTTTAGTCTTTGATGGTTTACATAACAGTGCCTATTATTTGCCACTAGATGGCAGCAAAATCCATCTGATCAGTTGCACACCCACATCTCTGATGTGCAGTCTGAGGCGAGCATACCACCTGACTCTTTAAGGTCAAAAATATGGGTAATTGGCACACTGAAAGATCACTCAGCTGAAGTCAGTCCTGGCGAGAGCAGCTATGAAGATGGTCAAACGCCAGCAAACCATTAAGAATCTTTGTGGTCACAAATTCACTTTGACTTACTGCATACTTTGCATCTGCTCAAGATATCTCAAATAACTGTCTATGAACAGTTTCCCCAGTGAGAATAGCCATGCTAACAGCTGCATGCGAAAAGAGAAAAACAATTGTTGTGACTGAGTCAACACCTGGAGTGCCTAAAGGGACAATCCAACAGTGAGTGGTGCTTCCACTTCAACTGTTCCAGGGGCTATCAGTCTCCAAGTATGTGCCACTTGCTGTTTGTATTCTGCTTCTGCTCCATTTTCAATTCTCAGACGCCTCAGCTTGAGCCGTTTCAACCATTTTGCCCAAACCACAGCTTTATCAGTAATTTGTAAATCGTAAAAACTTCAAACAAACAAGCCCTACTGAGCTTACATTGCTAATTGGCTCATTAAGGGGAAAGAGGAGAGGTTAGCTGTACGTTAGCAGGTCGGTAAGAACTGAGCTTTAGAGCCAGTGAAGCAGAGAAGACGTTACATGTAGATATGCAGTAGATAGATTGTAGGTCAGAGAGGGTCATCCTCATGCATTATTGTCTGTATAGCAGCTGGTGCTTTGTGAGGTTTGTAGTAAAATGAGTCACAGTTTCACCACCTGACGTGCCATGTCACAGTCAGCCAGGAGTCTTGTTGTGCTTTAAACCTTCCTGCTTAATAGGCAGTTTTTATTTCAGGACTGTTTTGTTCCACATCTGGCTCTAGTTTAGAGTTAAAGTGGCAGTATGCAACAGCAA
Organism: Acanthurus tennentii; assembly: GCA_029783805.1. NCBI lineage: Eukaryota > Metazoa > Chordata > Actinopteri > Acanthuriformes > Acanthuridae > Acanthurus > Acanthurus tennentii. The sequence goes on from JAPZDZ010000025.1 coordinate 5,044,817, forward strand.
GTCGGGGGGTTGTTTGCGCTAGTCCTCTTCTCCTCGCTGAAGTTAATCACTGACCAACCCACAGCTTCTCAGCCTAAGTTTTCACAAATGGCATTCAAAAGCTAATATGATGACAGAAAAGTTTTTGGTTGTTTCAATCTCTTGGCTGCTTAATGTGTAACTTTTTTGCTTTCCAGCATGAACACACAAGGTCACTGAAGCAATATATGATATTTTTTTAAGTAGAGAAGTTTGCATTAAAAGTGTAATGGCGTATTGTAGCGTTGGGCGAATGCCTAAAAGTGAGCCTTGGTACCACCACATGACACCACGATGCCAGTTTAGGAGGGAAAGAATCCCTCACTGCTGCCAGGAGTCTGGATAGAACAGTTGTTGTTCAGTTTTTGCCATGCTGTTTGTCCTTATCACAATATGTCCCACTGTTGGCTGGATTTATAGGCATCTACACATAACTCATTCCCTTTCACCCTTCTCTCCATCACAGCCATCTACAACATCGTGTCACAGAGGCAGATGTCAGGGCGAAACGACTCAGACTTCTCACCAGCCTCCAACGTAGTGCCCATCACAGTCGAGCCCACCCAAAACTCATCCAATAAGGGTGTCTGCTGCCAGAGCAACTGAGACCTTACCTCTGACCTCCTCCTTCACCTCCAGCCAATTGGAGAAACAGCCAGATAGACAAACAGAGACAGACAGAGGGACAGGGAGAATGGAGAGGCAGGTAGAAATGACCATTTCACACAAGGACGCTTGAACTGGAGTTTATTTGTCTATTATCTGGTTAACTTAATACAGTCAGAAGAGGGAGGACCAGTAAAAGAGAGATACTAAAGAAGTTTAGTGGGGGGGAGTTGGTGAGGGAGGATTAGTATCAGTGGAAAGAAAATAGATGAGATGCACCGAACCAAGTGCATTAAGTTATGAAAGAGGTACATGATCAGAACTGATTCACAGTCTAATGAAAAATTTAACACATTTTAAGGTCCCTTTTGTATCTCATCACAATTTCTCTCTTTTGCAAACTGTCTCCCTTTGAAAGCTCTATTTTACAAGCCAGTAAATGCTTTCCTTCAGTTTCCCACATGCAGGATATTGGGCAATAAAAAATCCACATTCAAGAGACTGAACTGCAGCCCCTCTGTCATAGCTGGCATTCCTGTTTTCCCCTTAATGTATAATATTGAAAAAATAATGTCCCTTACAATATTTATTGAACACTAGATCAGGGCGATGTTTGGCCATAAGGTTTACCTCTTTAACACTAGTTGATTAAGATTTTCCACACTGATCTCTTGACAACAAAGGAACTTCTCTCGCTTTTAGATGCTTTTGCTTTTTCCCCCCTACATCATATCTCTGCATGAAGAAGCATGGAAGGGCAACTGCCCCTCACTTGCTGAGGAACAAGGGCTTCAAGTCATTTTTCTTAAATCCACACGCCGGAGTTTAATCGAAGTTGGTTGGTTCAAGTTGTGTTCCACCAGGCCACTCAGAGCAATAACATCCCTCCCTACCGGTGACATGTAATTTCTTTTTGATTGCTTTTGATCTTTGTTTGGAAGGCTTTCCTGTTCTGTGCACACTCGGTTCGCTACAGATGAGTCATGCTCTTGCAAGCTTTGCACAGCGTTAACTCTAAATGAGATGGGATCGCTGCATCACTAGCGGATGGGTTGTCTGCCTTACATGTCGGTGGGACAGAAGTATTGGCTCTGCTGATGTCTGTTTCACCCATGCCCTGAACCTTTGGGCGTAGCGGGAGAGGTTAGGGGAATCGGTTTAAATTCATGGACAACCCTGTGCTGCTGCTGCTGCTGCTGCTGCTGCCTGCTAGCTGGGATAGATGGATGGATAATGTTTCAGGGGATGAGGTAGTGAGGGCACTCAGCCCTGCCCTGCTCCTGTGGTCTCTGATGTACCCGAGATGGCTTTGTTTTACTGTAAGTGAAATCCTCCACTGCCTGCTCACCTACTCCTTGCTGTCTCTCTCTACACTTGTATGTAACTGGAACAGGACTCTGCCTTCTGGGATCTCCCTGAGGTCTGCCCTCGCTCTTACTTCTCTTTATTTCCTGTGGACGGGGCGGGGGTTGTATTCGGGGGAGCCAGGATTGGTTTGTTAGTATCGAATAGTTTGATAGATGAGGAAAAGGAGAAAGGATGGTAGTGTGAGGAGGGGCTCAATTAAATCCAAAGGTTATGCACACAGATGGTGTTTATTCTGCTGATGTGTTTCCACATCAACACTGACTTCTCTTGACTTCACAGGTCTTATACTGGGGTGGTGTAGGTTAGGGCTTTTTAACATTTATTCTAATATATGTATATTTGGATAGCATATGTATAAATAAATATCATTTGTTATAGCATGCCTCATCTCATGTTTCTTTAAGATGTTTCTAAACAGCACAAGCTGCAAGTTGCTGTCTTTCTTCATGTGGGAATCTGGTAGAAGGCTGTTAGTTGCTGCATGAATCACGAGTTTAGGTGAAATGGCTAAATTTAATTATTTAAATCTGAGTATCCACTGTTTAAACAAAAGCTATTTGCCATCATATGAATATTCATCATCAAAAGATCGGTTTTAGCAATTTAAAGTCACATTTTAAACAATTCAAAAAACCACAACAGGGTTCAATTGGAGATCATTTCATTTTTGTTTTATTAGAAACATTTACAATACATCTTGAATCTTGGAAAAATAACAAAGAACCAGAACTTACATGGCGCAGATACAATAATAATAAAAATGTCTCCAAAAAATGTAATTCACAAAAAAACATGTGCTATAACAAATAAACCTGCAATATCACATGCCTCGTAAGGGCATGGCATACTGTAACAGAGTTCAAAGACTTCTTTTTTTTTTTTTTTTCCATCCATCAAAGTTGACGGTCAGCCACAGAGGGCCACATTCGTAACCCTCTTTCACTGTTCACAGAGAAACCAGAAACTAATGCCAGGTGATGCTGGCCCAAAAACTAATGCACTACGACCACTATTAGACCGGTATGAAACACCTCTACTGTGCTGGAAAAATTGGAAACGCTACCAAAGACAAACTGTCAGACTGTATTGGCCTCTTTGGAAAAGGTTGCCAGTTTCACCAGCGAGCTCCACTTCAGTCCCCATCATTTAACATGCAGCAGAAAATGTGCCATTGTAGTATTTTTTTTTGTCAAGTTTTCTTCCTTTTTTTTTTTCAATCGTCTGTATCAACTCTTACACAAACTAGAAACTTCAAGTTGATTCGCATGAGGTGCAAACAGTCTTTCATTATTAAACAGGTAACTGAGATTACAAAAAATCTGACTTTGATGTGGGGACTGAAATGGGCTCTTTGCCTGGCTCCAAACATGTCATGTCAACTTCCCCTGTTTCCAAAGAGACTCCAACTATGAAAATCTACAGAGGAGAAACAGCCCAAGTGCACCACTGTTAAAGAATAACACAGGACCTGCACCATTTCTCCTGTCTAAGTGACCATACAACATACATGCAAACTAGTACGGTAATGAATCTGTTGTGTGTAAATGTGAGCATCTAGTTACATAGATCTACTACACAGTGCGCTGTTGTCCTCTCCTAGATGCCTCCGCTCGATTTGCACACCTCACCTAATTAACACATTAGGAAAATTCTCTCATAAAGGCTTCCTTTTAAGCTGATTATGCTCTGTCGCTAGTGATCACAAACTGAGTAGTAGATGCAGAAAATGTATGAATGAAAGTGTGTACAAGTTAGGTGTGGCCCTATTGGCGAGAGGGTCACAGCTGCCTCATTCATTCCAAGCATTGCAGTCGTAACATGTTTTATACGTTTGATAAGTAAAAAGCAAGTTTAGATTACAGAGGAAATGAGTTATGTGTTTCAGTCAGTAACATGGGGTTAGTTGAAAGGGGGGAAAGGGGTTACAGCAAGCAGCACTGCACAAAGAATGCTGATGCAGGAAAAATATATAATTGAGGCACAAAATTGATGCTCTGTGACTAAAATATCTCCAAATTCTAAAAAATATTATATTATTTTCTGTAATTATTCCATTGTGAATGCACTGATGTTGAAGTAGTGCATGTCTGAAGTTAAAATTTAAGCTATGGAGAACTCTCATTCCATCCACCTCATTTACCGTGAAGTGTGTGGAAAAGACAAAGCGTCCATAACTTCCATAAATAAAACTTCTAAACTTCTTTTCTCATTTTACTTATTAGTAGAAACTGACTTCCTGTGTTTAGAAATATATTAACTTCTTGTAATTTTAATTAAAAAACAAAATGTCTTGAGGTTACTCATAAATATGTTGCTTCATTTTTTTTACTTTTCATAAATAACATCCAGATACTGACTTTTTTTTCCTCTGCTTTCTATGAAATAATAACCCATGTTAGCAAAATAGATTTGAGAAATTGTAATATGTTTTTTTTTATTCATTTTAAGTTACTTTCTATAAATGTATGTGGAAGAACTCAAATATAGTCTACGTTGAAAACCTGTCGCAAATCCTTTCCAAAAAAAACCCCCAAAACAAAACAAAAAAATCAAATAAAAACTTAAAGCTCACTTGTAAATTGACAAAACAATAAGCATAAGGAGTGCATTGAGTTAAGTGGTCTTTTTTTTTTACATTCAAATGCATTACTTGCTCAATGTGTGATTTAGACAAGTTGGTACAATTGCTTAAGTGCATCCATTGAAAATAAGGATTTCCTATCACTCCTTAAAAAGGGATTCTACATAAATGCATAAAGACCTTTTCATATTCATAAGAGAAGAAAAAACATCAACAGTTTCTACCATTTCTATCATAGTAAGCTTAATACAATATTGTAAATAATACTAACAAGAACTTAATGAATCAAATGTCACTGTGAGTCACCCCGCCCCTTCGTAGCCCCCATTGAATTCGAAAGTATTTCATACTGGGTGAGTTGGACAAATGAAACTTACACCTTAGCATATTCTTAAGAATCATAATTAAACTTTATGTATCAATTAGTTAAACTACACGGTAAATATATGATTTTTAAACTGATGTCAACTTTGAGGTCTTAAAGCTTTTTATACACTTTAGGTATCAGGCTTATGAATTCTTTATGCGATCTTTTTCTGATAAATCTTACCTACTGTGCTATATTTTACTAACATGCAGTTAAACTTAAGGATACAGTTAATGGCTCTTTAAACAATATCAACTAAAAATCCACCGTTTTGTTCACTCTTAACGCTGCCGCCTTGTTTACGTCTAATCGTTATCCCCTTACAGTTTACTCTGAGGGTCTCACAGTTGGGGCTCGTCATTGTCAACACAATTTCTTCTCAGTTCATCGGTTCTTTTCCTTTTTTTTTCGTGTTTACTAGGGCCGTCTCCTTTAATCCTAACTCCTAAACATGGGTCAAGTTATTTTAGAAAGATTAAGACGTTCCCTGGACTGTTTTTTTTTTTCTCCCAACAATCTGACCAGGACAATAGAAAACTACTCAAAGGACTGTTAAGTGCCAGGATGTGCGTTAAGCTGATCTCTTTGGGGAGTAGAAAGTCTGTTACCGGTGCCTCTGTTGTATTAAACTAATCTTACAACGCTGAAACATGATATGCCTTCATCTCACAAATATCGATTGAGTGGCCTCAAAGACTTTTGGGTAAACAGAGCAATTCTAGCTGTGATATTATTTTTCAATAATCCTGATTTATTAAACTCTAAACCAAGCAGATTTTGATGCTAAAATAACTTAAACTAAAGTGATAAATTAGCTCATGTCCTCTCCTTGTGTTTTTGTTCTTTGGCTATGTCTGACCTTTTCCTTTCACAAACAATACAGATGAAAAAAAAAAAAGTTGGTGCAAGTATCAAATAGAGCCATAAAATAAGAAATGTATCATCGCTACGTAAACTGAAATTATCCTTAAGATATGCTATAAGTAACATGTCTGCCCCCTGTATGTGATTCAACAAAGAATAATGAGTGTAAAGAATCAAAGCTCTTCACACAGACAACAGTGACTGGTGCAGCACATCATATCAGTGTTGTCCTTTGCTCTGCCTCTTTACTGCTGTGTTTATGTTTCTGACCAAAGCCTTCAAGACATCAGTCTGTCATAAGTAAAGTCACCAGCTCCTGCTTTCTAACAAACAGGACAGACCTTGGTGCTAACACTCTGGTCTTTTTTTTTCTTACTTGTTTACACTTGGAGGATCAGTTTTTACAGCACAATGAGATTTCCTCTAAGTCCCCAGAAATTGCAGTTTCATCTGTTCAGTGCTACTCAGGAGAAGGAATCCTTGAGTTTGTCTTGACCCACCCTTTATTCTGATTGATATTCAAAGTGAAAAAAATAAAAATAATAATAATAATAATAATAAGCAATCAAATGACTAAGACCCTGATAAACACAACGAGAACAATTACTTATCCTGAAACTGTTACTAATTAATTATATCTCTGTTTCTACACTGGCATGAATCCATAATGAATTTTAAGCAGATATAAGAAAGAAATGCAACAGTCTTATCCTAATAATCAAGGTCAATTTCTGAATAGAATATTATTTAAAAAAAACAAAACAAAATGACTAAGCAGGCTCCTCTGTTTATTGTCCCAGTATAGTATTATTATTGCTTTTCATCCTAATATACATAGAGGCTGATTTATTCATTAGGGGTTAAGTTATTACACATACTATTCATTCAATTTTTATTTGAAATTGGATTTATACATCAGCGGCTTCATAAAGGATATTCATTATTACAGTTTATAGTAGTGTCTGGTTAATTTCTTATCTATATATTTGGATGAAATACTAAGTTAATCGGTTTAAATAATATTTCTTAAATGTATGGATCTATCTATTATACTATTATAGTCAAAACAATGACGGGGCGCATATATAAAAGATTTACTCTCCCTAAAACTCATTTTGAATTCCATATGCTAAAACATAGACAATGACACCTTCAGTTTTTAAAAAATAATCAAAACCTCACTTTAAGCAGGATTTTGTCTGGATGTACGTAACCGTTACACATACTGTATTTACATAGATGCTCAGAGTGCTTTCCTATAAAGTACAATACTCATTAAGTTATTCAGCATCTAAACTGGGAGAATCTCCAATAAGCCCTCTCGTCATTGAACCAGTGCAAAACTCAACCAAGTCATTAGCATTGACTAAATGGATGAGAGGTCTCCCAAAATTACCACTAGTACTACTGTAGTATTAAGAAGAACAAGAACCACCATAATACAAAAAAATGATAGGGAATCCTTATGTGCATGTCTTTCAGATTCTATGAAATGTGTTTCACCATCAGTGGTCGGTTTGGTATTATTCAAATACGCATGGTTTTATCATAAGGTGCTCTACTTTATGTTTTAAGTAAAGTGTTTTAAGAGCCTAATTTCCTGAATCCCTCTAATCCCCACCTAAGAAGTTTGATTCACATTCTTTTTTTTTTTTTTTCCAAAAATAAGTACTTTAAAAAGTCACCGTAGGGGGGCAGAACTATCAAAGGCCAAAGTTGCTACCTTGTACGCCAAAGCAACGGCAAGATTTGAATAAAAAAATGTTAAGGCAGAAAACAAAAATAAGAAATACTAAGTTTCAAAGAACAGTGTCATACTGTCTTGAATTTGACATTAAAAGCTTAAGCCAAACCACTGTGCAATGTCTCCATCCATTAAATCATAACTAGTCTTTTTTTTTTACTACATGTGATAGGTTTCAGGGTACTTTTTTGCAAGTACAGTGCTTTTCCTGCAGTCCACATGTCATGTAAGTGGACCGCTTTTTGTGTTGTGTTGTGTATATTTTTTTTATAAAGAGGGGCTTTTGTGTCCAAGAAGACACAGTTTTATTGTGGTTAATTCTTTTTTGAAACAGAAGCCGAGTTAAAATTGTTCTCCAGTGCAACACAAGAGAGGCGTGCTGAATCACTGGTGTTCCCTGACAACACTGCTGGCCCACATGTGACAACACAAAACCTCACTGCAAGATTTGAATGATCAATAAGACTGCTGCAAGGTTGAATTTTCTTTCCTTTCTTTCTCTCTTTTTTTTTGGGAGCATACTTCTCTCTTTCTCCAACCCAAATGAACCCCCCCCCCCTTCCCTATCATTCAACAGCTTTAATCCCTACCCCCATCCGCTCTCCTCTAGCCCTCTGAAATCCCCAGGCTGGGGCTAAGGCAGACGCAGAGGGTGTGTAATTTGATTCAGCATGAGTGCTGGTTAAATGGGGCGTTTCCTCTGCTTTCCTGTCAATTACAATTGTCTGATTTCATTCTGGAAGCTCAGAGCAGGAGGGGGGCGGCCATTGGCTGAAGCCCGGGTGTCCATAGTGAAGGGGCAGCTGCAGGATGTCCCATACAGTAGTGAGCTGACACGATATGCACTGGCACTGTCACACACACAGAAACCCCTTACAAATTTCAGGGCAGTGTAATTGGACAATGAAGGGCGAGTTAAACCTGCACCCTGTGTGATAAGATCATGCAATCCTGCATTAACAGGTCAGCGTGGACATATGCATTATTTGCAAAAGGTGTGCTGCTAATTTAGCTACATTCATATAGAAAAACAGGTAACTGGCGTGTCTCCTGATTACTGTAGATAATTTATTTTGCTCCCAAGCCTCCCCTTATTTCACAGGCGCTGCCAAATTCAGCTAGTGTCTTTCAAATTTTGTGTGCGTGTGTGTTTTGGGACAAAAGAGGCCCCCTTTTCCCCCCAGTAGGGTTAGCTCAGAGCAACAGAAAAGGAGAGGAAAAAAGGGGGAGGAAGGGGCAAGAGGGAGTGGAGAAAGGAGGAGGTGTGGGGGGGGTCCTATTCGCCCAGCTGCATCCAGACCATCCAGCCCCCTCTGTGCCTGTAACAGTGGGGTTGGGCGGTAAGGGGCTCGCCGCGGGACCCCGTCCTACCCCCTCCACACAGCTCCAGAGTCCCCACACGGTCCGCACCTGGACCAACCCATTTGCCTAATTATCAATGAGTAGATCCAGGCCGTGTCCGAGCAGCGAGCAGCCCACGCCGCTGCCCGTTCCAGACAATACGCCCCACTCAGAGAGGCCTACGCAAGCAAAACGATCGAACTGTAAGCACGGAGGGGGGGGGGAGACATAAAAAGCCAGAAGAAAAAGAGAGAGAAAGAAAGGGGGCTAGGCGAGACCTCCAACTCGGGGTCACAGCCACACTGTGCCATGAAACACCTGCTCCTGTACAGCTTTGCTAATTACAGGGGAGACAGCTGGCCCCTTGGAGCTCGCACATAATGCTTTTAGAATCGGGGACATGGAAATAAGGATTACTGATTTGGGGATTCTCCATTTTACAGTGTCAACTATTTTAATCTGAGTCTGCTGCTGATTCAGGAAACATTTTTACAGTTTTCACTCGGCTTCTGTCCACACACACGCTAATTCTCCTCTTTATTTACAGTGCACACCTCAGAGAAGTGCTTGTTGACTGGAGCTTTTTGCTGTGTCCTATATCGTTCAGCGACTGTGGCCAAATGACCACACAAGACAATAAAGCGTGGTTAAGGTGGCTTTGAAACAAGTCCATTGGGGAGACAGATATCGAGAACAAGCCAACTGGATGAATTCCAAGGCTTTCGGCCTCACAAATTAAATCAGTGCTTTAAGCCAACCACATGCTTTTCAAGTGCCACGAGGAGCGAGTATTACCGAATATTTTCAACAAACTGCGGTGACCAAAGTGTAATCAGCTGGCTACTGGAAAGGAAATTTTACTGATACTTTTTTGCAACTTTCGTCCGTCTCTGTGAGTGATACCAGTAAAACGTATGCAATTCCTCTAAATAAATGATGTAATTCCTTATTCCTTTCAGGATTTAATCTAGTTTATAAGACTTTCTAAAGTATAAGAATGAAATAAAGGGATATCTTTTGTTTTCCTGTAAAGATCACAAGGCTTTAACTAGAACCAATCTTATTCACATTTTCCTTTTTGCTAAAATTAATATATTTTTTTGGACCAATCATATCAAAGCACAATCACAGTAAAACTGTAAAGGCAAATTCACCTTCACATCAGCTCCCGAAAAATTTCAAGGTATGATTGAAAATCCTATTTTAGACCAAGATGATTGTAAGGTGCAATGACAATTCTGTTTTTTTTTCCTTCTAATAACAACATTGACTGTCTAGGTCAGTCAGGTGCAGATTGGGTACCTCAACAATCATCTTCTTCCTTCCATAAAAACCCACTTCATGGTAAAATAAAAATTTTAATAATAAAATGTTCACATTACTGTCTACCTCTGCCTACACTGTGTTTCATGAATGAAAAACAGCAGCAGTCAAAAACTGAAAATGCAAGGTACTATACTTCTCTTATAAACAAAACTTTTATAAAATATATATGCATATATATATATATAAAAGAAAAACTTAAAAATATTTCTTATACTTTTTAGTAAAGCAAGCAGTGCCTTCTAAAATATCTGCTTGATTGTTTTTAAATTTTCTGAAAAACAAAAATGTGTATTATAATAATAATCATAATAACAGTAAATAATTATTGAACAAACACTGACAAAACTAATGATAAAAACTGATGTGGTTCCTTAAGAGAATATTCGGATGGCCTGTGTGACCTGGGTGTGGCACACTGGGCACTCCGGGTGGTTGAGCTCACAGATTCGGATGGCACACTCCATGCAGAAGAGGTTATGGCCACAGGGCACCAAGGCAGCCGTCACTTTGCTTTCAAAGCAGGTCATGCAGTCCCGCACAGTGGCCGGTGGCGAGTCCGGCACTGGCAGACGGCCTGGGAAACCCTCGCCGGCCGAGGTGGGCTCACTGTGGGCGCGGCGAGCCTGGGCATGAGGTGAGCCGGCTACGGGCACGATGCTGGTGACTGAAGAGTTGTTGGTGCTTCCACCCCCGCATGGCTCGGGTAAGCCAGGGGAGAGTCTGGTCAGAGGGAGTGGGAGGCCTCCAAAGCTCTTGGAACGCTGCTGGGCGTAGAAGGCCACCTGTTTGGGGTAGTCAGGGTCACCCCAGCTCTGGGTACCCTCTGATCCAAAATAAGAGCAGGGCTTCTCTCCAGAACTGGAGAAGTTGCCCTTGTTGTAGATTCCCCCTCCCTCACCTCCTCCTCCCCCGCCCCCTCCCCCTCCAACCATGGCATCGGAGAAGTTCTGGCGGTAGCTGCTGGTGAGAGGCTTGCGCTGGCCCCCCTGCAGCCCCCACACCTGCTGTAGCCGGCTCTCCAGACCACCGCTGCTGCCCGCTGGGCTGCTTCCACCATTCGGCCCCAGACAGTCGTTCTCATTATTGTGGTCATGCAGGCCTCCTGTTCGGAAGGCGATGTGTGCTTCGATCTCCTCTCGAGCTCGCTCTGCATTGCTCGGAGACCCTGTGATTTCAAAGACAGGGTCGCGGTCTCGACTGGGAGTGACGATGTAAGTACAGGTTTGCTGCTGGATGCGTTTGATGGTGGATCCTTTAGGCCCCACTACAAGCCCCACAACACGGTATGGCACTCTCACCTGAATGGTGGTCTGACCTGGCAAAGGTGTGGGCGGGGAGCCGCTAAAGGACACTCCCAGCTTGTTGCGGGATGCCCGCAGCATGGAGAAGTGCTCTGCAGCAGAGATGATTTCACGGCGGGCCAGTGCAACATCCTCCTTCCGGCCAGTGATTAAGAACACAGGCTCCTCTCCTCTAACTGGGGTTTTGATGTAGGTGTTGGTCTTGGCCCGCAGGGCTTTGATCTTGCAACCTGCAGAGACACCGACGTACATTTTTAAAATGAGTGAAAATGACACATCTGTTAAATTCTGTGACTCAAAAAATCAAGTGAAATGGTTACAAGTGAGAAAACACTTTGTTATCAGCCTTGCTCAAAGAAATCCTTGACTCTCCTTTGTTCACTGTAAATTCAGATTTTTCTCTTTTTTATGGCCAGTTTAGCTTAATTTGTTGCAGGTTTTATTGGCAAAGGAGTAATTTACATGATTTATGGGATATCAGCACCTAAGCATTATTGTACTACTTATTTATTAGCTCTAAATGAGACACACATCTCACTGAGAGATGCATGAATAGTGCAGAGGAATTGGCCAGCGTGGACTTGGTTCTTCTGGAGGACTAAGAGGAACAGCACATGCAAAACATTTGTCCTACTCTGGTGAGCAGTCACTTTCTGACCTCTCCTTGAACTAACAAAACAGTCAACCTATATGTGCTTCGTTTTTGGGTCATTTATTGCTCTACATCTGCCCTGTTTTTGATCAGTGTGTGGTAGTTTACTCAATTTAGTGCTTTTAAGGTGAAATCTTAACGTGAGAGAGTGCAGGTTAATGTTATTTTATGACAAATTACCTTACATTGTATGGAGACAGAGCAGGGCATACAGAAAATTAGTAATCACTTTAGAGGATTGTCGGGTGTGTTTGAGGTCAAGAGGCACATTGTAAGAAAAAGACAAAATAAATCTGTTTCTATTACACCCCATGAAGAATGCATCAAGTGTTACACAGGTCAGCTTTCATTCAGAAAAACTGGCAGCTCCTACATTAAGAAGCACACATTTATCGATGACTTAAACATGCTTTTCCTGTCTCAACCATATCTTAAAGAGTCCGGTGCTTTGTTTTGGAAAAGCAAGAACCATCAGGCACGTATCAGTCTGGTGAACAAACCTGAGTTTGTCCTACCAGACTCAAGGTCTTCAGATCACACAGTACATCGTGGTGTTGCCTATCTCGAAATTACAGCTGTAGGTATCAAAACACCTTTAAGTTGAAGACGAATATCACTCTAATGCTTCTAAATAGGCACACTTAGCTCAGGAACACTTCCTTCTCAGGGACCAGTGGTACAGACAGAAGGACAGTGATTCCGGGTCTGATATTGTTCATACCTAAAATCTGAGAATGCCCTTTGTGGCCATTGTGAGGTATTTAGCTAATAGACCAGTTCATGCCATGGGAGATCAAAAAGCAATTGCCAAATTCCTTTTCCCAAACTACATTTCACCTCTTAATTAGTCCAAATTAATACTTCAATTAATTTTTTTTTCTGTAAACAAAATCAGCAAAGATGAATTAATTGCAATCAAAATTGAGGTCACTGGTGCCAAATTTATTTTCAGATGTAAAACTGTGGTGTAAGAGGTGTGTGCGGTTCAAACAAAGCCACCCTTGATCTGAAGAGCTCCAGAGGAAGATACAAGAGCATCCTCGGTAATCAATGCCTGTGACTCTGACAGGAGAAAACAATCATATCCAACCCTTTCTTCATGACAGGATGCTCTGTTTGCCAGATTCACCAGGCGGGCTGTGATGCACGGTGCTGAGAAGAAGGGGGCGTGTATGTAGTGCCAACTAACGAAGGGCCTGATTTAAAAGCAGCTAGACTCAAATCCCCCCAAATCAGCACTTCTTCTCGGTCAAGGCAAAAGGGTCCTCTCGCTGCACTTGTGCTCACTGGATCCACCCTCCGGCTGTCTTCGGTTACCCCATTAAAATTCAAAACTTACACTTCAGAGTACAGAACAGGAGCCGCAATGGGAGACAAGGGGCACTTAGCAGCACAGAGTAAATCCACAGCACCAAAGCAGTGGTGCAAGAAAGGAGACTATCGGTATAAAGAAGCCACCTGAACTCCACTGAACCCCCCTTTGACATAATCCCAGACCTGTTTGTCTTGTTGCAAGACAAATCAGGATTTGCTAATGCTACCTTACCCACCCTGCAGTCTTTGTACCTCTCTCAGTCCAGCCGCCTATTACTCCCTCTCCTGACAGACAACCATGTGGTATTGAGAGTGTGCAGTGAAGTGGGGCTCATGAGGAGCCCCTTGTGTTCAGCTCCAAGGCGTGACTCCCATTCAGCTTTTAGATGCTATACTGCCCTTCCGTCCCCATCCTTGTGTTTTTTTTTACTGCCCCTCTCACCCATGGGTTCATCTCAGCAGCTAACAATGGGTGCAGCCACATAAACACCATCACCGAGCAGAACAAATAGGACCAAAAGGAGAAAAAAAACTACTCCTGGGTTCCTTGCTTCAAAACCAACTTAGGTTCAAGCTTGTTCGCAGCTTGATTGCACATAAATATGGAAGTTGGACAGAGCGAAAAATCTTCTGACAACAGCTTTACTGCAAATAAGCACAAACAACAGAATATTCTGTTTTTAAAAAAAGGATTCCCACCTCCTGGTGCAACTTCTCGCTGAGTCACCCTTTAAGGCCATCCCGTCTGCCAAGCAGCAACACTGCCTTAATGCGCCCCTCCCCTCATCCCCCGACTTTCACACCTTTGTTTGACAGCTGCTGTCATTCAACTTCAGGTCTTTGTTCAATAAAAAAAATCTACAACTGCAAGGAAAACGAGGCAGAATCTGTAATGTGTCTGGAATTTAACTTTCCAACTCCCTCATTTGAGAAAAACAAGTGGACCACGCTCGCTCTATTGTCCAATTGTGTCACTGGGGCAGTGCGCAACATAAACAACGAGCTGAATAAATTTTTGGGAAGAGGCAAAACATCCTCCACCATTGATACCAAATGTGTTAAAAATTTGTTCGTTTTCTCAGCGATCGTCTGAAAGTGAAAGACATTCCTCTCTTTCGCCTGCTGCACGTTGCCTTTTTGAACAGTCTGGCGCGTCTCAGACGACAAAGGAAGCAAGTGCTCTCCGTGCTCCAGTGTGTGTCTGTGCGCTGACATTGATGGCGTGGATGTAGAATAATTCGCCCAGTAGGGTACGGGGCTCTCTCTCTCTCCCTCTCTCTCTCTTTCTCGTGCCTCCGTGCAAAAAAAAATCTCTCAAAAAGCAAAATAAACACAAAGCTGCGAACGACTCGTTACAATGTATGAGTGTTATGATGAGTGCACGGGAACTTGCAACATTGTAGCAGAAAAAGTGGGAGGCTGATGTCTCGGGGGAGTACAAAAAACACGCGAGCACACACACACACACCACTCCCTTTTCTTTGTCAAATAACACCAGGTAACAGTTAGAGAACAAAAAACAAAGCACACGGGGAAACACGGCGGGGATAATGCAGCACTGTTAGCGGGATGAAAACACAAGTTTGTGGAGGAATAATTTGCAAGCCAGCGGTTTACCTTGTCTCCCCACTATTTCGGCCACATGTTCAGAGCTGGGCACTGGGACGCATTCTGTTATGTTGCAGCCTCGTCCTTTCGTCTCACTTGAGGAGCTTTCATACAGGGCGCACAACTTGCTTTTCCCTTGCAGAATCGCCGTATCCCCGCCACCTCCGACGCTGTTCGTGTGGTTGTGGTGGTTGTTGTTATTGTTACTCCGGTCCTGTACTCCTGTTGTTGGGGCTCCGCCGCCGTCCTCGCCTTCCCCGAGCCCCAGCAGAGACAACTGGCCCAGCGCGACCCTGAGGGCACGGGAGTCGTCTTCCTCCTCATCGGGCGGCACAAGGAGACCTTCGCTTCCGAAGCCGGAGCCGGCCAGATCCCCGCCGTAGCCCCCATTTTTCTCCATGATCCCTGCTAGAACCAGCAGGCTAGGCATGGCTAACAAAAGAGTGTGTGAGACAAAGACAGGGGAAAGAGACTGGAGAAACAGCACCCGTGCCGCCTCCTCCTCGCCCCCTCCTCTTTCCAATTCCCCCCTTTGCGCTAGTCCCTCCCATAGACCGGCCCCCTCTCTCTCTATCCGCCAGACTTTTCAGTAGGCTACAGTAGTCTCTCTCCGAGCTCCAGGCAAACGGGACACAAGGCCGTCTGCACGATAGATGGGGCGGGCGATGCGTTGCTCCACCCAGTCTGGTTTACACAGCTCCCCTCCTCGCCGAGACAAAACGAGCCGCCCTCCCGTTGTACCATTCCGTCTCAGGTTCCCAAGCCTGTGGCATCTCAAATCAAGCTTTCCGCCGTCACCTATAGAAAAGAAGAAAAATACCTCATCGTTTTCCTCCTGTACCTTACTGGTCTGAACGCAGACTCGCTCGTAGCTCCGGAGCTGCAGTGTAGCCTAAAAAAAACCGCATTTCGGCGACTTATGTAAGAAAATCCATCCAGGATGTAGACAGTTGCGTATCAAAAGGTGCAAGTACAGTGCGCACATGGTCATCTGCTGGTGCTGCTGAAAAGATGATGTCAAGTTTATCATTCTGAGATGAAAACGACTTATCTCTGCATATTATGAGGGGGGGTCGTGGACCATCTAACATGAATTTGGGGAGTAAAAGGAGTTAGTGACATTTTTTTTTTTTTGGAGAGGGGGGGTCCGCCCACCTCTATGTAGCTGTGCTTTGCGGCAGGTCACCGCGTTGTTGTCTCCGGCGCCGTTGCGCATGAGGATGTTATGTATAGGAGGGAAAGAGGCTGTCTGGAGGGGGCGGTGGGGGCTGTATACGAGGAGGAGAAGAGAAAGGGAGTTGTCAGACAGGCGTTAGAGACCCTATGCAGCGGGAACATCAGAAAAGCCCTCGCACATTTCCCGTAAAAAAGAAGAAGAAGAAGAAGAAGGGTTTTGCAGCAGCCCCGCGGAACAAAGAACCGCGCCGTTCGTTTCGCGTACAGACTCCCCAAGATGTCCTCGACAGAAGCCACGCCTGACGGCATGGTTGTAGTACTACACAAAGACTCAAACTGTATTATTATTATTATTATTATTAGTATTATTATTATTATTATTATTATTATTATTATTATTATTATTAATGCATTTAGTCAGACTTTTTCCATATTTGGAATATTTAGGGTTTCAAACAGATAACAAAGTATCTGCAACTTACATTAATGTCATTAAAACCTGAAAAAAAAGATTTATCTTCATTTAATAAATAAAGAAGTAAGTCAGGAATAAAAGTGGAGAGATTTCTCCTTTGATATAATTATTTCATCACTGAGTTGTAAGTTGTTATCACACTCAGGTCACCTCCATAAATAAAGCCTTAAAGAAACATTGGATCTGGTATATAAATTGCCATATATTGCTGAGGAGGAACTGACGTCCATGTTTTCGGCTTCGTCAAAGTGTCAGCCCAACTCAAGCTTAGCTTGTCGTTACCATCTGTGCATATGCATGGTGGGATGTACAGTGTGTATGTGTTGCATAAGGCCACCTGAATGACAAGCCAAACTCTGGGGATGTTTACTCTGAGAAAGCTCTCCACCGCCGCTTCCCCATCTACATCCACCCCAGCAGAAAATAAAGACATCCTTAGACAAGTGTTTAGGGAAACACTGAACTTGTTGTATGTATATATATATATATATTAATCTCTGTTGGATTAAATTACTGTAAAACCTCTTAGTGTGTGTGCTTTGTGTTCCCACGGGAGGTGTTGAATTCATGCTCTAGATTACTTTTGCATTTTAACCCTATCCATTAAATTCAATTTATTTTTCCTCCTTCAAATGTGGTGTTTTCACACACTGTTACTGCCTAACTGTAATAACAAAAACATAAACACACAGACTTCCATTTGGGCTTATATGACAGACTGAGCGTGGCATGTGACTCTAAGAGAGATTCAGCATGAATATTTTAGCATTTCTAGTGAGAACGCCTTCTGCCTTTTAATAACACATAGAATGGAGCAACAATATAATCACAAAATTTCCAAACACCATGTCTGAAAATAGAATATAATTGTTGTGATAAAATGGTACCAGAAAGAGAGAGCAGGTGTATTTACATGTGTAATCATAGTCTAGACGCGCTCTCTGGGTGCCAATCAGGAAGGGGTTCGTTCCCCAAGGGTGTGTTGCAGATGAGAGCTCGCAGGGAGACTCCTGGTATGAGTCCAGGATTAAAACATCCCCACTCCACCACACAGATAAAAAGCAACAGCAGTGAGAGGGCAGGATGGCGTGATGCATAGAGGACCAGAGGGTGGTGCCCAGGGGGGGGTCTGCCCCAAATCCCCCACCCCACCCAGCGGAGAAGCCAGAGGATTGGGCGAGAGTGTGGCCGGGATGGGGGGACGAGCACCACACAAGGGCCGGCCTCTCTGTGGTGCACCGAGTGTGCCGGTGTGTCCGAGAGGCTGTCTGGCTCCATTAACAGGGGTCCGCCGGGAGTCCAGAGCCCCAATCAATAAAAAACATAGATCTGGGATAGCGTTCCCCTCCCATTTCGACACACCCGCGTCTGTCTGGATGTGTGAGTGTGATGTGGCCTGTTGGAGGCCTGAATGGTGATGCTGTTGTACCACATCACCCCTTGTGACCCTGAACTAAACCTTCTCTGGCTCTGAATGGACTCCAGCAGGTCTGGTTTTCATTCAGACCTCACTGCTTATGGCTGCGGGCTACAATTGTCATTTACAAACCAGTGTTTCAGCGTGCATGTGCATGCGTGTGTGTGTGTGTGTGTGTATGTGTGTGTTAGCTACAGGATACTTGTGAAACCCAGAGTGCTGAGGTCATGTTACTTGCCCACAAAAAAAAAAAGAAAAAACACCCTCAGTGATCTTGACCATCTGCTCTTCACAGTAGAGCTCTCTCTTTCTCTTTTTCCCCCCCTCATGAAAGACTGAGTGGCATCTTTGGGGAGATGCTGTGGTTTATTGTGCCGCAGAGACACACACCAATCTCTTTGTCCCAAGAAGACATGCAAATATTACTCTCACCTATGGACAGTGTCCGTCTCTCAAAGAGAGGACAGGCTCAAGAGGCTGTAAAGACGCGTCTGAGGATCCCTGAAGGACATCTCTTTGACTTCCATGGCCAGATGTCCTTTTCAAGACTTTTGTGGTGCCCTGCTGTCTCATGAACGAGGCCTCTGTGAGCACAAAGGGAAATGTTGGCTAAGCACCACGTGCTGATGCCATAGTAAACGGGCTCTCAGGGATGATGTAAGACCTCATGCAAATGATACCACATCTTGTGCTCATGAGCTGACGTGAGCCCTGAAGTCCATCAGCTGGACAAATAAAAAATCCAAATGTGTGTGTGGGGGTTTTCCCTTCTGGATATTTTAAAACTTTCACTTGTTAATTTGTTTGCTTGTTTTGTTTATTTGCTTTCTCCACTATTTTTTACAGAGAAAACAAGGCAGGGCAGATACTTACACGTACACATGATTCTGATAGAAATAAAACAATATACGAGAAAACAACAGGGAACTGAGAGAAGTGGTAGAGCACGATTAAAATATGAAAAACCACAACATAGTTAAAGCTACCGAGTGTTTCTTTAACCTCGTGTTAAAAAATATCACCAGTTTGTTTAGTATTTCTCTCCAGTTTGACCATCAGGCACTGACCCAGATAACGAGGCCTTTTTTTTTTATCCCAGACTCTGCTCCTTTTTCAGGATAAGTCAGCAAAAGTCCACTTTTTTAGTTACCAAAATAGTGAAGCTCACCGTTTGTGTGTCATTTAAAAACTGCCCTTTCTTTGAATAATCTAAGGCAAGACTTGACACGGAGTAGTTCAGTTCTAATTCAGGTTTTCCTTCCACATTGGAGTCAATCCTATTGGGTATGCTTATTCACTTCTTACAATGCTTGGGGATTTGCTCAGTGAGCAGTGTGACCTGCAAGTTTCCTCTTTAGAAAACCACTGTTTGTCTGTGAGAGCGAGACAGCTTAAAGTGTGTTTTATCCTTCACTTCGGCTGATTTTAGAGTAACAACCAGCGACTATTTCCATTATTGATTAATGTGTTAGTTTTTAATATTTGTTAATTAATTGTTTTAGTCCATGCAGAGTGAAAAGATTGTGAAAAATGCTTGTCATAGTTTAAAGATAAAATGCTCAAATTGCTTCTTTTTTCAAACCAAAAGTCCAAATTTGTATCTTAATTTTTTTTTAAACTGATATGAAACAGACAAAAACAGCAAACCATCACATTTAAGAAGCTGAAACCTGAGACTGT
>JAPZDZ010000025.1:5142349-5153700 GCA_029783805.1 Acanthurus tennentii
AACTTTTAGAGTGACAAAAAGAATCGGATCGGTATCGGATCGGTATCGGCCGATCCTCAAGGCTGCAGTATCGGTATCGGATCGGCATGTGAAAAAGTGGTATCGAGCCATCCCTAACTTGAACTGCTGTTTCTTCATGTGTGCATGTGCTGTCAGGGCTGCTTCTTTGTATTCTGTGCAACAATGATGAAGGATTTCTTTTATTATCTGCTGTCAGTCATTAACATCATCGGTCCACTGAGTTCAGAGGCCGTAAATCAAAACTTTCTGCACTTGCAGATGTTCATAAATTTCAGTGAGTAAATGAAGATGGTGACCAGCTGGTGGCACTACATGAAAAGTCAGAGGATCATCAGAGTCATTAAGATTCATCCTGTCAGCTTTATGAACACATGTACAGTCTGTGTTCACGTCACTTCGTCCTATAGTTGTTGTTTAAGTTCGGACTGAAATCTGCGATCTGACCTGCAGATTTTTCCATCACTGACAAAAGGAGCCGAGTTTTAATGAGCCACATGCGTCCGTTTATGGAAAACATGTCGACGGCTCACAAGATTTCCGTCGCAGACAACATAACGGCGCAGGAATTTCAAACCTCGCTGAATCACTTTCTAACTATTCGCCGTAATGATCCTATAAGCAGGATATTTTGGACGGCGGCGTTGCTTGATTGATCTGCTGGAATGTCTCCTGGTCCATTGTTTCGGCCTGAATCACAGGCCGGTTGTTGGTTCAGACACACACTTCCTCCTCATCTCTTCCTGTGCTACACTGTCCCACTGCCAACCAGGAAGCTCTCTGCACTCCGAGTGTGTGTGTGTGTGTGTGTGTGTGTGTGTGTGTGTGTGTGAGTCAAGTTATTGTCTTTAATTCACAGTGTCATTGTATTACTTTATGATGAGGTCATAACGCAGTGTTTTGATGCTGTTTTATTACTTCCTAATGTCAAAATGAAGTAAAAGTGACAATATTTAAAGAAAATTATGATGCTGCGGTGCTGTTTGTTCTTAATATGACATGTGAATGCTCTAATATATTAAATAAAATGATTATTTTCATTATAAATTAGTCACAATTAATAAATAAATCTATAAAACATTAGAAAAAATCATAATATTCTACAGTCCAACATGATGTCATCAAATGTCCCGTTTTCAATGACAAACATCCCTTAAATATTAAATGTTTGGTGATATGTGAGCATGAAAAAGCAGACTTTTATCAACATAGTTTTGTTTTATTTTTAAGTTGATTTGCTGAGAAATTAGTGGAGAAATATTTGCAGAACTCACTCAGTTCATGTCTAGAAAAAGGCTACATGAATGTGTTGAAAAGTGGATGTTTTGAAGTAAAAAATATATTGAAAAAACAAAAACTGACTGTTTACTTTTGCCAGAAATGTATCTCAATCTTCAAAATGAATAACTGAGAAGCACATGAACTCTAAAGTTCACTGAGTAAAGTGACAAACACACAAGTTTTTAAGTAAAAGAAAATCAGATTTCTCCAAAACTTTGTATGAACAGAAACATTTTCCGGAGTCTGTATTTTGTCCTCAGCATTTAAAGATTTAAAGATTTGATTATTTGGATCTGATTCACATCAAAGCAACATCATCAGGCTCATTTTTCCATTAAGACAAGTTTATTCCTTTAAAGAATCTTTAAATCTTCCCTTTCTTCTCTTGATGTCGCCTCAGGAACAAATTATTTGTGTCCTCTTTCGGGGTCAGAAAGTTGTGGGAAACACTTCTTTGAAAAATAAAAGTTCATTCTGTGTGTCTTTAGCTGATCTTCCCATGATAAAACTATGCAAAGGCCAACACTTCTTCATTCATTTTTATCAGCACGCAGAGTTCTCCGACACACACACAGAAACGGGCCGCGAGGTCACGATGCTTTGAAAATCTAAAAAAAAAACAGCCTAAAAAAACAGAAGGAACCTCCGGTGAACTTTCACAACAACCACAAACTGCTGATAAATCAGAGACTCAGAACAGGAACAGAGTCAGTCATTTCATCAAGCAGGCGGCTTTTTAAATCGAAACCGAAATCATTAGTACATCAGAAATAGATGCACTTTGTCTAAATGCATAAAATGTCAAAAATACCAGGATGTCCAACTGCACCTGCTTGTCTTTGCACCCACAATCCTCTCAGTGCAGCAAATATGCAAAACTGCCTGCAAAGCAACAGAAAACACTTCATATATTTGCAGCTTTTGTGTTTAAGTGATGCATTAAATTGTTCAACACAGACTGCAAAAGATGCATGAACAACAGCAGCGCATGTAAGGCAATTATGATGAAGTAAAGTGTCCCAGTTGTGTAAAAACTGCATGCAAATGTGCATACTTTATAAGGGCAGATGCAATATTCATACCCCTCTTGTACTGCGAGTAATAAAACGTATGTTATTTGAAACACGGAGCCAAACTCATTTAGTTCTGGACGACTTCCACTGTTGATGTTGGTCATAACGTGATGTGGTTTGAACTCTTGATTGGATGTTGAACAGAGCTGATACGCATCTACAGCAACATCCTGAAAAAACCTGAACATATTTAGATTACTTTTTTAACTTTTTTTAGGGAGTGTTTGTGCTGCAACTGAATGCTTTTAGCTTCGCCTGAAGAAAACTATCTTCTGCCAACGTTCTGTATTTACTTATTGTCAACGAATCCCATGAAAAAGACCAAAGCCAACAACAAACGGCTCCAACTAACAAGGTCTGTCTGTGCAGCGACAGCCTGATCTGACTCGTTCCTCTCTTCAGAGGAGCTTCGTTGCTGATGAAAAACTACTTGCTGACACGGTCCTGTGTGATGATGATGAATACAGGGACTGTAGTTTATTTGAATTGATCCCACAAAAACCGTCCTGCTGCCATAAATACTGAATAAAGTCCCTACAAAGGCTCCACTGTAAAAATATTTGCTTCTATTTGAGTAAAACAGTGAACGGCAGCTTCAGAACTTCACTGGGCCCTTTTTATAAAACAAAACCATGAATTTGTGAGCTGTTTTATAAGATTTATGACTTCTGTGCACAGAAAGCACTGAGACTTCATTTTCATGTTTGTTGATTCAGAAAACGACTGATCATTTAAATTTAAAGCTGAAAAGAAATCCGGAATATATTTTACTGACATATCAATAATCACCAAGTCATGATGATGTGTTGGTTCACTGGTGCAAAGACTCAAATATAAATAAACACAAAGGCTGCGGGGTCACATATACATCACGCACATCTGGATGCACTTCAGCCGTGGCGACAGATGCAAAAACTATCCGAACCTGTTTCACGGCTTTGCCAAACTTTACGGTTTGTCCCCCTCGCGGGCTGGACGAACGAGCACTTTCCAATCGTTTGTTTGACTTTTTTCTTACGAGGGAAAAACAGGCGACCAGACGGCAGCCAATAAAGAGAGACGCTGAACCGCCGCGGGGCCGAAAAAACCTGCCAAGTCATCAAAAAAAAACCTGCATCCAACACCGACATAAACACAGATGTGCACACACAGACCTCGCCTGTTCCATGCAGCTCAGTCAACACACACACACCTACACACACACACACACACAGAGGCGCATTGGTTTCTTTCCATCGCAGCCTTTGTTTTGGCTGACGAGCCCACAGATTGCTTACTCTCGTGGTCTTGACCCTCGTTGCAGGGGAGCTGCTGTCCAAACGCTGCTGCAGAGGTGTGAAGTCGAACCCCCACCGGCACAGAAGCTGCATGAGCTGTCATTGCAAAATTTAGTTTTTAAAGTTATGCACATTAAGAAAAAAAAACTGTTGGAGAGATTTCGGTGTTTTATCGATGACTGTTGGGTGAAACTCGGCCTTCTTGGGGGGTCTGAAGGGTCTGATTAGTATCACAGGATGCATCATCCTGTTCTGAGAAAACAAAGTTTTCAGGATGACATATTTCCCACCGCGGACAACGTTCTCATGCAGCAGCTTTAATGGGACTCTTTAAGTCGTGGTGGTATGAAAGAGAGAGAGGGCAATTTACAGTAAAGGACTTAAACCGAGCTGCATCTGGCTTCCATTAAGACGACACCTCATATGCGACTGGATGGCAGCTTTTTTCTCTGCGTTTGCAGCTGCTGAGTTACAGCGAACTCGGGAATCGTTTTTTTGTTGCATTGTTGTTGTTGTTGTCGTTGTTGTTTCCAGACTTTCTGCAGGAAAAACAACGTGACACCTGGGTGATTTTTTTCCTGCAGTTTGGTAACAGAGCTAAACGTGCATCTCATTTGCTGCCATGTGGTCGAACGTCAGCTGTGACTGAAGGGGCAGAAACAAGCAGGACAGACGTGAACACAAGCAGCAGAAACCCAGCGAGCCAGGTAGAGTTCACCGGAGTAGTTATCAGTTATTATCTCTATTGCTTTTCCTTCTCTATCTCTATTTCCAGGAAGTCCAGCCCGGGCCAGTAAATTCCTGAAAGTTAAACCCCGTTGATTTACAGGCCTACCTCTGGCACACGGTGCGCTGCCTTTCTGGAGGACGAGGTGGAAACCTGCAACTTATTAAAATGATCATTTCAGGGGTTTTTTTTTTGTTTTTTTTTTTACACGTAGCCCCAAAAAGCTCATTCAACCCCCCCCTCCCTCTTTTCCAGATGGGCCTCATTCTGCAAGCATCTGGAAGTTTAAAGCCTCATTTTCTTTTCACTGGAGAAATCTTGGGCCACGTGTGCTACCCTGAAGGTGAACCCTCGGAGATGTTCCTGCACTTCAGTCTCCTTCTCCAAGCTTCTTCTTTTTTTTCCCAGCAGTGTCACTAGACTGAAACCGTTTCAAACCCCACAGGTGGCGCCGTTAATTCAATTTGTTGGACGGCCTCGTGGCAAAAGAGAGAGATGAAAGTGGGTGTTTTTTTTTGCAGAATGTGCTCAGAGTTTATTGAAAACCGTCACATGGTCGTCTGCATGCAACTGGTGGTCGGACACCTGCGTTTCTGTCCAGCACAAACAGGAAGACGAGAGCCAGACTCATGTCACCACACAGGACGTCCTGGGCAGCAGTGTGGGTGGGCAAACACTGCCATCGTCAGTGGGGGGGGGTCCACGGGTTTGTCAGCTTGTTTGGGTGAATGTTTCACCTCAAGGAAACCAAGTGGAGGAGAAACTGTTAACACTTTTTCTTTTCCTGGATGCCCAGAGACAAACAGAAGCAGCAGGAAACGCAGCTCGTCTCCTCTGAGTCACCAAAGAACATTTATTATCATCATGCTGCAGATTATTTTCACCTATTTTACCAGGTGACGACCGACTGGGTGATTTTGTTGTTAACACATCGCTAAAGCAAAAGCACCAGTATCTTGTCAGCAGGTTTATTGTGTAAGTGTTTGAAGACGAACATGCTTTTCTCGTTAGTTTTTAATTGACTGCAAATCCCCGGGACGTTCTCATCCGTCTCCAGCTGATGATTTCATCACCTGAGTTTCTTCTGGAGGACCAAAAAGAAAAAAAAAACAACAAAAGACCAGGTTTTGAGTTTGAACAAAGCCTGTCAGGTTCATGCTCTCTGCTCGTCTCTGCAGAAGCACCGGGGGAACGAAAACTGGGACAAACGAGAGGAAGCAGATAGGAAACATCTTGCATGTACATCCAGGTCTGCATCTCAACGTTCCCTTCCTCTGACATGTAAACACACACGAGTTGGGAGTAAAATCAGGAAAAAGTCCTTCAACTCTGCCACCAGACCTGCACTGACTCTACTGCTCCCCTTTTTTTTCCACAAGAAAACCTCTTTTTTTTCTTTTGTTTCC
Organism: Acanthurus tennentii; assembly: GCA_029783805.1. Taxonomy (NCBI): domain Eukaryota; kingdom Metazoa; phylum Chordata; class Actinopteri; order Acanthuriformes; family Acanthuridae; genus Acanthurus; species Acanthurus tennentii. The sequence goes on from JAPZDZ010000025.1 coordinate 5,148,132, forward strand.
AGTTTCACAAAGAATTTCTTTTTTTTCCAAACACTCGAGCTGTTTTGAGTAATGAGGACACTGACAAATAGTGATTTACTGTCATCCAGCTTTTCTTTTCTTCCTGAGTCTAGGTTTGTCTCTCAGAAGTGGCCTGGAAAAAGGAGAGCGAAAGAAAGAAAATAAAGTCCTCTCATAAAACGCAAGATAGACGACCGAGAGAGTCGCAGCCCGACGCAGCTGGTGGAGTGGATCTGCGTTTGAGCTTAAGAAAAACATCAAGAGTTCCAGGAGTTCAAGTCCTCGTGGTGCCAAGCGTGACACAAAGGCCATTTGTTTTCCACATGCAAAACTCACGTCTCGTACGGCCAATTCATGATTTTTCATCTCACAACCGACAAACTCAATGTTGCAATCATTTTTTTACTTGGATCAGTGTTAAAAACGGACACAAACGTAAACACAACGGCGTTTTCGTCACACAGAGAGGAGCCAGAAGCCCTCTGGGCCTTGGCTTCGGTGCCGTTCTCTCCCTCTTTAATTCTACATCTCAGGTTTCACTCGGTTCCAGTCGTTCTGCAGAGACACCACAGCCTCTGAAATCTTAATGAACAATGTCTCCACTGCTGCTCCACCCACCCACCCGCCCGCCGACACCACCCACCAACCACCAACACAAGCAGCTACAGGAAAGACCCTCACCACAGTACAAGTAGTCTGTGGTCACTTCATCAAGCCGCTGCAGGCTCCTCCCCCTGTTCCAGCCCTGAAACCCCCTGACCTCCGCTTCTTTTTTTTTTTCTTTTTTTAATGATTGGTTATTTGAGCAGAAGCCCAATGAAACTGTACATGTTTCCACAGCCGGAGCCGAGCCGAGCCGAGCCGAGCTGAGCGACCCGAACCCCCGAGCTGCAGGGCCGCAGTCCAATCTGCTGCAGATTACTTGCACGGCTGCAGAGCACATGGGGGTTGAAAGGCTTATATAAGGCTGTGGGAGGAAAACTCAACCCGTGTCACCTTCTCTCTGAATCCCTGCACGCTTTGTCTTCTTCATCAAGACTTTTTTTGTTTTTTTAGAAGCTCGGGGAGCAGATAGAGGTCATGTTTTACATCTCCTCAACTTTTACAAGGACAACTTCGTCACGGATGTGTAATAAGTAAGCGATGACAAACAGGAGTTCCAGTGATGTTATGCAACATTTTTACACGTAAATAAAAGTCATTTTTCCGAACTCCGTGATTTACTGGTACATGCAGAAGGACCACAGCGATGACTAAACAGCACCAAAAGCCACAGAGATGAACAGAAAACAGTCACACCTTTCAATCCGCAGGCTGCTGATCTCATCACGAAGCTCAACACAGAGAACTGAAGCCTAAAATAGACGACATGATGTGCAATATGTCAAAGCTTGTGATCAAATTTAAAAGCCAATCTGGCTGCAAGACCTTTTTTTTGTCTTCACTGATCTGCTGGTGATGAGGGAACTCAGATGTATGAGTTCCTGTTCTGGATCCCTCACCATGATATCTGTGGTTGCCATGCTCACACAGTTCCTCCAAAACAGGCACTGAAAGTGTGTGTTCTGGGGTTCGGTGATTGGATGAAACATCAGCAATTTGCAAGAAGTCCAACTAGATTGTTTTTTTTCTTTTAGGGTGGGGGGTCATTTTAGTTTCTGATTTGAAGATCTGCTTCAGAAAAACCTGCGACTGTTAAACGACAGACTCTCGTTCAGACGTCACACTCGTCCGCTGAGCCAAAGTGGAAAAAAACAACACGAGCAGCCAGAAAATTTTCACATTTAGTTTAAAGTGAGTTAAGTTTTTTATTATTATTTGGACCGAGTCAGAGCCGGTGACTGTCGGAGGAGAAGAAACACTAACCGAGATGGTTTCAGTGAGGGTGATTTTGTTTCTGTCGGGTCTGAATGAAGTGTGTTTTATGACGAGTTAACAAGGAGGCCGAGCTAATGTTTGTCTTCATCTGGAGAGAGAGGACGACTTGTACGGCTGCTGCTTTATGACATGTTTGCACCTCTTTCCTCTTTAAGGACAAATAAACTGTTTAAAAAGATGAATAAAAGAGATAAATGGATGAACTGATGTAGTTCAGTCTGGACTGAAGTGGACCCACTGATCCGCGGTGTCCGGCCTCGGTTCGGGCCTCAGAGGTCAACACAAACACACACTTCAGGCTGTGATCTCACTGAAATAACACACAGCTGGCGTGTGGCCGTCGGGTATAAACCTGTCAAGAAAACTTGTGGCCTTCGAAAGACGACAAGCAGACGCTGCGAGTCACGATAAATTTTAAAAAACATCCAGGTACAGAAGGATCGAATTATCACTGAAGCTTCTCGGCACAGTTTTGTTTTCTTCTTCTTCTTCTTCCACCTCGTCTCTCTGCGTCTCTTTGTGTCTCTGGTCAGTGTCACCTCCAAACAAAAACATATCCAGTAGCTCGCTGGAGCCCAATTCGTCTCCTGGACAAACAGACGGTAAGTCAGCCAGATCTCCAGCTGTCAGACCAGAGACGGGTTTCTGTTTCTCCACCAGACGAGAAAAATGGGTCACCGTTGTACCAGTGATAGCTGAAACAGTCAGGAGGAGGGCAGACATCTCATTTTCAAAGGATGGGGGGGGGTGGAGAAGAGAGATGCTCTTTTTTCCACTAATGAGGATCTCATATGAGGACAGAAAAACAAAGACGGTTTCAGGGAGGCGGCGTTGTGTCTCTTCACACATGCAGGATTCAACTCCTAAATAAATAAAGGTGTGTGTGTTGCAATGAAAGAGAGCTTTTTAAAAAAATACTTTATAAAAAGGAAAAGAAAGAGTTCAGAAAGATTTCCTGGTGATTTTTTTTACTTTTGATTGCCAGAGCAGATGTGAGGACTTTGAGTCCAAACCAGGTGGCTGAGATTCGCTCTGATAGTTAATCATCTCTCGACTCGCTCACACATGTTTTTTTATGCCTCCAACGATGCCAAAGACTCCTCAATCAAAACCTCCATTCAGGAGTCACAGTCAATATATGCAAAAGAGCAAAGAAGCTGAATTTAGAGATACATTTCAAAACAGCACGTTTTTTAATGTACAGAGATTGTTTTATGGCTCCAAACTGAAAGAGGCTGTAAAAGTGTCAGTTTGACCTCATGTGGTTGTGAACAACTTCTGAAAAACTGCACGAGAACGAAAACAACCAGTCAGAACGAGGATGAAATCAGTTTCTGAAAGCATCTTTAGTTCATTAAATCCTCTTTTTATCAGTAATCTGTTTCATTTCTGAGTCTGGTGCGCAGTTTTATCTCCGTTTGGACACAAAAGAAGAACGACAGCATCAACAGACCCACCAGAGAAGAAGAAGAAGAAGAAGAATCAGGGCTTCATCTGATTAACTGCACTGACAGGACGCTGAGTCACAGCATCACACACACACACACACACACACACACACACAGGATGTCACAGGGCTTCATGGACTGCAGCCACCGTGCCGCCACGTTTCATTTGCCTGAGTCAAAGCTCCTCCGAGACCAGAACGAGTCCAGAACCTGGACTGAGTCACAATCCACTTCATCACAATCAAACACAACAGAAGCAGAGAGGAGGAGGAGGAGGAAAACAGCGGAGCGACTCCCGTCCACTTCCTCTGCGATGCATCGATAGAAGACGGGTGTCAGAGATGTTCGGCCTCTCTGAGTCACAGTCCTTTGAAGGTCTTTTTTTAAAAACGAAGCCAGAAACCTTCAGTGAGTCAGTCAGGAAGAAAAAAACACAACAACAAGTGCAGAGAGAGGCGACACAGAGCAGCACAGGTCACTGACACAAGAGGGTTAATCCACTCAGTGTGTGTGTGTGTGTGTTTGTGTGTGTGTGTGTGTGTGGACTCTTGTTTTAGTTACTCATAAGTTTCGGTCCACTTTGTTGATGAACAAACAGGAGGTTTGATCGTCACAAAGGGCTGAGATCAATAAATTAAAAGCGGTAAAACATCAAAATGTGTTCAGATTTGTGCCAAAAATACAAACAAACATCCTCTCACACTCTGTGTTGGAAAGTAACTGAGTACATTTACCCAAGCACTGAGGCACTTGCATTATACTCGAGTATTTCTCTGCTAAATCAACACCAAAACTTTTGAAAGTGTGAATTCCTGTTTGCATACAAAATCAAATCTGACACATTTTTATTGATCAAGCTGCTTAAAACCTGAATGTTTTTTATCAAGAGCTCATACAATAAAATACTACTGTAATGTAACAGTATCAGAGGGGGCACCAGCATTATAAGTACTTTGACTGTTACTCTAAGTACATTTTTGCTGATTACTATTACTGATACTTCAGCAGTGGTGAAATATTCAGATCCTTTGTAGCTGCAACATTAAAAACCAAATCTTTCAAGTGAAGGTGGATTATAAATGTCACATGAGTAAAAGTACTTGAAGTACAATTTAAAAAGTAAGAGTACTTGAGAGATTTTCCAGCATAAATATTCTTATTTCTGAGGCACAAATGTGAAAAATCGCATGTTTCTGTTGTTTTCTTGGTGGAGCTCATTGGAACTATTTTCATCATTTTTCGGGTAGTTTGATTTTTAATGATGCATCACATTTCGTTACATGTCGCAGTGAGATATTTCCCTCTGAACAACAGAAGTATAAACGAGAGGAAATAAAGTGCTTAAGTTAAGTTGTTTTCACAGTATTTGAGTTAAATGTAATTATAGATATTATCCAGCAGAAAAACTTTCAACGGAACAGATTTTACATTCTGCTTTTATTTGAATAAAACTTTATATTTATTCCGTTAAAGTACACAACTATCAAACATGTGGAAAGCACCATGTTTTAAAAAAGACTTTTATAAAAATCTGTCTGATTATCGAGCCAGAAGCTTTTACATGGATGTAAAAAAAAAAAAAGGCGTAAAATTTCACCAATTTTACAAAATAAAGTCCATAGATTTGCAACAACATTCACAAAAGTGACCTCAAACTCACATCAGATTACCACAGTTTCACTTCAAACCCCTTAAGATCATTTTTATGATTTTTTTTCGCACTTTGCATCCAAGTTGAAGCGTTTCGGTGGATGCATAATCGCCTGCAGGCTGCACGGTTTTCCTTAAAAGCGGCGCAGACAGACTGCGCAGCGCACAATGCAAAGTGTCGAGTCAATATACCAGCAACATGCATCAACATAACAGCTTTTGGCTTTCAAATAAACCGTAAAAACCTCCGGTTCGATCCCGTTTTTTCTCTCATTGACGGCTTTTCACTCACCTTCGCCGGTCAGGAACTCCCGAGTTACTTGTCGCTCTGATGTTACAGTTACAGTTACAGTTACACTTCCAAGGGACGGAATTTTAAAAAATTAAAAAAGGAAAAACGTCTGTTTCTCAAAGAAACACACACACTCACACACACTCACACTCACACACTTCAGGCGTTGTAAACATTGAGGAGAAACTGAAGAGGGAGAGTGAGATCAGATGCATCCAGCGGGGGAGGGACCGAGGGAGAGCCGAGGAAAGTGGAAAAACTGTGACAGCGAGGGGACCGATGGAGGAGGAGGAGGAGGAGG
>JAPZDZ010000025.1:5166043-5209910 GCA_029783805.1 Acanthurus tennentii
ATTTCCCTTGGATTGAGGGCCCCTTTAAATAATCCTTTGGTTACTTACTATAGTCTGCCAGAGTCCTTTCATCCTGTAAGACTCTGCCCTGGTAGATCAGCCTCTGTTTGTCCACAGGGATACCCACAGAAGGCGCAATATGCTCCTTGAATTCTTTGACTGTCAACTGCAAAAAGCATGCAACAGCCATGCATCAGACTACCACAGAGAATCAGACTAAAATGAGAATTCACACCAGGGTTGAAGGGATGATGATTTTACCTGAGCGCCAACAGTGTAAGTTCTGCTTTGGGAGTCTAATGTCTTGACTGTCACCTCTATGTCTGCAGCTTGTTCCTCCATGGTGTTCCTGTGTCATAAAAGTAAGCATGGACACTGTTGGGCATGCATGCCTAAATGATTAATTTGTATAACTATTGCTAATAATGTGATAGGTGTTTTAAATTTTTTAGTCCTATTTTCCAATTTCCAAAGATCCAATTATCATACGTCAATTTATCTGAAAAGAATCACTGCTTATGCAAGTTTCGAAAAGATAATGGTTGTACATTTAAATTGTGTTTATTGTCTTGATTTACTTGATTGACCAACAGAAAATTATTTTTCAATACAAATTTCCATCAAGGCAACCTATCCAGGAAAACGTCCAAAAGCTCAACAACTTCAGTTATATAACAGCGACTTTTTTTGCTTCTCTTATCTCTTTTTTATAAATGTAAACAGTCTGTCGTTTGGCTGTAAACAAAGCTCAAAGAAGAAGTTATAAGACAAATTCTGAGATATGGTTACCAGTGATGGCAACTTCACTACTCTGACATTTGACGGGCTAAAGACATCTAAATCAAAATCAAACTTGGAAACGTAACGTTAACAGATAGATCAAACTACACTGTAAAATTGTTGCTTCCCTAATATCAGTGATATTATCAGATGTTGCCGAAGGATCGAGAAGTTAGCCATATGTTAACTTCTTTTAGCTAGGCCAAAGAGGTAAAAGAGACAAATAATCAGAGGCTGAGCAACATAAGCTGACAATAAACAGTGAAACTTGCTCGCTAGATACAGTTAGCATAAAAATGTTACCGCAGAGCAAGTTAACCTAACTGAGTTAACTGCTAAGCGGATTAACGTTACGTTAGCTAAAACCGAGATGAGTTAGCAGCATCTTTCTAGGCCAGTTAATGGTTCGGGTATTTAATCAATTTACCACATATTCATCAATATGAACAATTTTGTAGAACGACAACGTTATCGTTAAAACGTTAGCTTGCTCCCGTTAGTTAGCTTAGGTTTACTAGCAAAGCGATTACCTGCCTGGAAACGAGGCAAACCGAAGCTAGCTTTGACCAGCTAACAACTAAGGATGCTAAGCTAATGCTAAATAATAAATAAACGTTACAATTAGCTTGTAATATCAGTGACAGTCAGATATTTTCATATAGACTTTAGTGTGATGTTTAAGGTTACCTTGAGAGTCACACTATCTTCTCAATTTATCCAGTGTATGCAGCTGTTTCTTATTATCAAATAACATGCAAATGACTTCCTAGTAAGCTTCTGGTATTTGCCAGAAGCTACCGGGGTGCACGGATGTGACGTCAGGACGACACCGGAATCGCTGCACAGGGGAAAGAAAAATGGCGAATCTCGTGGAGGCGACTACCGAACAGCAGTTTGAAGATATCCTAGCCAAAGCTGGAAAATGTCTGACCGTGGTGCATTTTCATGCGCCGTGGGCTCCTCAGTGCGGCTTCATGAACGAAGTGATGGCCGAGCTGGCCAAGGAACACACGCACACCACGTTTGTCAAGATCGAGGCGGAAGCGGTGCCAGAGGTGTCGCAGAAGTATGAAATCGCTGCTGTCCCCACTTTTATTTTCTTAAAAGGAGGGGAGAAGGTGGACCACCTGGACGGAGCCGACACTCCGGAGCTGACTAAGAGGGTAAAGCGCTTGGCAGTCACCGGAAGTCCTGGCGGAGCCGCTCAAAGCAGCGCCACAGACCTGAACCAACGACTAAAGAAGCTAATCAACGCGGCCCCATGCATGCTCTTCATGAAGGGGTCCCCACAAGAACCCCGCTGTGGCTTCAGTCGGCAAATAGTGGCCCTGATGAAGGAGCACAACATCAGTTTCAGCAGCTTTGACATCCTTTCTGACGAGGAGGTCCGACAGGGGTTGAAGACGTACTCTAACTGGCCTACCTACCCTCAGTTGTATGTGAATGGAGAGCTGGTGGGAGGACTGGACATAGTGAAAGAGCTGGCTGAGTCTGGAGAGCTGGAGAACACCTGCCCCAAGGCTGTCACCTTGGAGCACCGCCTGAAGACCATCATCAACCAGAGCCCAGTTATGCTGTTCATGAAGGGCAACAAGGAGGCTGCAAGATGTGGCTTTAGCAGGCAGACACTGGAGATTTTGAATGAGACGGGGTTGGATTATGACACCTTTGATATTCTGCAGGATGAAGAGGTTCGTCAGGGGCTCAAGACATATTCTAACTGGCCAACCTACCCCCAGCTCTATGTGAAAGGAGAGTTGATTGGAGGTTTAGACATACTCAAGGAGCTGAAGGAGAGTGGAGACCTGGTCTCGACACTGAAGGGAGAGTAAACAGAATGATCTGCCATGTCATGAGAGAGGAGGGAACAAGAAGCTACTGCACATGCCCAGATCGGCCCTGTGTCGCTGATGTAACGTTACACAGCAGACCAGGAAGCGAAAGCCACCAATTTATGAGAAGAAATTAGATTAAATAATTATATTCTTCAATATAAAAAAAAACTATTGTAGCATTTGGATAGGCTCATGTTTTACTTTATGAAACTGCAGTTATCAATGGGAACTGACTTCTGGTTTAAATTCTGAAATTTCAGTTGTGTTACTTAAAATTTTATGCCTTTAGTTATTCTTGATAATACATATGAAATGTTGGAATTGAAGTTAAGCGATCCAATCCCACATGACTCTGGAAACAGCTGGCTTTAGTTCATAATATCAGGTGTCTGCATCTTTTGGTCACATCTGTCCTTCCAACAGTCATGCACTTCACACTTCAGAACTAGTTTAAACTTAGTGAACCATATTTTTGCTAACTGGTGCAGCCTCTGACTTTCCATGCCGTCCTGTCCAGCTCCCATCTACACTTTCTTCACCTGAGAGACAGAAAAACTCTATTTACTTATGAGCAGGAATCACTTTGGTTTACTTAGGACTAACTCTATGTTGCACTTACTGATACTTTGTTCATCAACTGCAATTAAACAATTTAAGAAACTCAAGATTTGGTGTTTTATTTTTGATGCTGCTTCCTATTAATTAGCTAACATGTGTGACTTAGAATTTAGTACAATTCACCCATTCAAATATTTGTCAATCATATTTAGAAATGAGAACACAATTACTTATATCTAAAGGGGAAATTTGTTTGAAATTGCTTAGCTTTAGATGTGTTTTAAACCACAAATACAGCACATTCATACTTCTTGGCTGTAGATTAAACCACCACGGGTAGTAAAAAGATTCCAGTACAACAAACTACAGCATCAAAAATTGAAGTGGAGTTAAATTAACAGCTCTGAGACAGAGTCCTGACAAAATTAATCAAAATATATGCAAAAGCTTGTAACTATTTGGAAGTCTTGTAGTTTTGTGCATAACAGCAGAGAAGAAGGTTGATCTGATCTCACTTTATTTTAGTGATTCGTAAATATAAAATATCTTTAGTTGATTGTGCAGAAACTAAAGGTAGTTCCACAGGTGGAGGAACAGATTGCAATGAAACTGCAACATGTGAACTTTGTTTTCAACAGATTTACTGTCACAATGGAAATACAAATATCTTCAGGTGTGATTCATTTGGATAAAATCCCTTCACTACTATGTGAAGATCGGATGGCACCTTTGACATCAGTATGGATTTCTGAAGGGGCTCATCCAGGGGAAATGTATGCAGATGCAGGTTGTTGTTTGACGCCCCCCTGTGGCAGCATTAGACAGCACAAGTATAACCTGACCTCAGCTAGAAATTTAGATCATGCATATGAAGAACAGTCAGTCACCCAGTAATCTGCAATTACTTTGAAAAATGATTAGTTACTTAAACAATGTTTGAGTAGAAATGTACTGTTTTCAGGTTCTACAGTGTTATATTTGTTCTTTTTTATAATTTCAGTAAACTAAGTATCCTTGGGTTTTAAACAAAACAAGTTATTTTACTCTTCCACTTTTTGTTGTGTGTTATTGTGACAGTCATTTCTTTTATTTACTTCCTTGACATTTTATGAATCAAAAGATTAAATGACTAACTGAGAAAATAATCCACATGTCGTAAGATCAGACGTGATAGACAAGCACAAGTGTAATATGACAAAAAGTCAACATTTACTTCAAACAAATGGTTAATGATTTCTAAATGATGTGTGTTAAGGGAGAGTGTGTGTCACTTCAGTCAGGAAAAACCAAACTCAAACGAATTAGCAACGCTTTGTTTTTTTTAAGTGGGGATTTAAGGTTGTTGCGTATCAGTTTACTTGCCAATTATAAAAACCTTCCATAGCCAAGTGTTATTTGTTGAGGTGGTTTAAAAGAAACCACCTCCTCTTACAGAAGGATGATGACTCAATTTGCTTATGAACAGAGTTTTTAAGTTTCTCCTTAAAGCAAATTCTGGATGATGTCTGCAAGAAAGAATGTTTCGTGTTACTGCTTGTCCTGAATCTGAGTCTTCACATGAAAGGATAAAGACACTCCATGTTTAACCCAGTTTTAAAGATCAGGGGTATTGCAGCAGTACATGTTAATAATTTACCTACACCCACACTGTTTCAAAGTGATATGTCAGAGCATATCAGAAATTTGTCCCGCAAATTAACAGACATTTTAATCAGGTTCACTGTCAAGTGTTAGCTCTCAGTTTGCAGTAATGTTAAAGGAAATGTTCTCATATGTTCTCTCTTTATCTAGTTTATTGTATCAGGCCATTGTTCCTTGCTCATTCCCTGAGCTCCTGCCGGCAAATACTGTCGACCAGCAACAGGTGAGGAACACTATTTTTTTCAAAATGCAAAATATACTTGCATACTATAGTTCTATCACAGTGCCATAAAAACATTTGATACTTTTTAGTTTTTTAGACACTTTGTTTGAATATTTCTGTCATTTGTAACATACACATAGTTAAACTAATTCTCTTTTTACGATAAATTACATACTGCGGTACACTGCTTAAGCGTGTCTTGTGAATGAGTAATGCACTGGGATTTCACAGCTACTGCAGACACACAGAGGTTTACCGAGATAAACCGAGATAAACAGAAGAGGCAGACACATTTTCCAACCCCGTTCTTTCCACAAGTGGTCTTCCTCGCGCAGTGTGGGCTCACATCTTGATAAAGCTCTTGTTTCTGTATCATTGACACCACCCCACACTGCTTTGCCACCTCTGTATCTTCATCTGTTTCAGTATCTGGGGAAATGGTATTTTAAAGCAGCAGTCAGTCACAGAGAGGCTGACATCCAGAAGTTCAAAGCAATCGACAACATTTTGTTTACCATGGAGAAGAAGAATGGCAACGACACACTGCTGCTGACTGGACATATGCGCATGTGAGGCAGCAAACACACACACAAATGGAAGTTTAAACAAGGAGAAATTAAAGAAAAGGATATTCAAATGCTTCTAAACACACACTGTGTCTGAATCTTTTCTGATGTGGGTAATGAAAATGAGGTTAAAGGATCATTTTTCTTTTTTTTAAGATGTAGTATGAATAATAAAATCAACAAAATATGAAGCGATTCTTTTCTTATTTATTTATTTTTTTTATATCTTTCTTTTTGTGACATGACATCCATAATGTGTGTATAACCATTAGCTACAGTTGCAGTTGATTGAAGTGGAGCTAGTTTTCACTTATTTATATTGCATTATTGTGGACAATATGGTCCAACGTTTCATAAACTTTAGGTTTGCTAAGAGTCATAAGACTGAGGAGTTTTGGAGTAACTGATCAACCCAGTCTCACCAAACTGCATATAAATGACACAACTTTACACATTCAAGTTGTGTGCAGTGCAATTCATGTCACAAGGTCAAATTTTGCATGCTGGTGCTTTCCATGTACCCCCACACATCATCTTTTGGGTTAAGCACTGTAGGCTTTGACAATTGTGTAATTTGTATGCAGATTGGAGCAGCTAAAACTGGATTGAAATAGGAAAATCTAGTCTATGCTTTTAATGAAAAAAGTAATGTTACCTCTGAAACAGTTACTTAAATAAACCACCTATAGACATGACAAGTTGCCTCAAGTAGACATAGTTTTTATTTGGTGGGTCACAACCCAAAAAGATTAAAAACTTTTGTGTATTCATGAATGACACATTGTATTTAATATGTTAATGATTTCTTTTGTAGTAAAGTAACTAGTAAATTTACCTGACAAATATAGTGAAGAATTTTTTTCCCCTCTGAACTGCTGAGAACCGTAAGTATATAAAAAGAAACTTGAACAAAGAACTTTAAAAAAAGTACTACATTGCACAGGTCAAACAGGTCATGTAAAGTTGCACGTGGCACATTTTGTTGAACTGCAGCATTTTTATGACTTCGTGAGAAAAAACAGAAACAAGAAAACCCAAAACTGTAAGCTTGCACCAAAATTAGGGAAGTGACATTTATAAGGTGTGAAAGGTGTGATTGTTAGTTTCAAAAATGAAAGTTTTGACGTCATGTTTTTCTTAATATGGAATTATTTAATGAAATAAAGAACTGCGAAAGACTAAATGTATATTTTTAAAAAAATCTTTTTTAGAGGAGATTTCTGTGTGACTCAGAACTGGACCTATCATATACGACCTGAAAGGGATGATTTGGAACTGGAAGGTAACTGCAGTGCAATCTGCATTCACAGATGCTGAAAGCAACAGATACACACAGGAAACACTGACAGGTAAAAGCTTCTGAAGGCCAATTTTAGGTTTCTCAGAGATATTGCGGATGGAAATTTTGTGCAAGTGCACACACCAAAAAAATCACAGGGATTCAGTAATTTTCCCAGAATTTTATTCTTAGCAGGGTGGGAAAAACCCTGAGTATTTCTGTTAGACCATCTGCGATGCTGAAGTTCACCACTGAAATGACTTTGGGTAGATCCCTGAATAAATTCATGACAACTTTGAACATTTTAGTTGCATGCTTGACAAGCCTAACATACTCACAGAGCCTCATGCAAAATATTTAATAGTTTAAAGAGAAGGAAATAAATCCACTGACATGACAAGACAATGATAAGATAAAGACTTTTAAAAATTCCAGTTTCTATTGCAAAGTCTGTACAAAATGGGATTTCAACAGGTAGATACCGACAGGACAAAGAGAGAATAATTCGTTAAGCAACAACAATAACAGCTAAACATATTGTGTTACTTAGTGAGATTTAGGGGTTTTGACTGTTTCTAATCTTTGCATCAAGCTACTGAAAATAACTAACTCTGCCAAGAAGAAAATGTGTATATTGCACAAAATGTGGGCAGTGTCAGTCGATGCTTTAGTGCTTTTGTTGCTCTGAAACCAGCTGACCTACAGTTAGCCTGGAGCTGCTTTCTTTGCCCGTTGGTAATCCAGCCTTGACCATCACAGTCAGTTTCAAACACATGGGGGAGTACACTGCAGCACGTTGACCTTATCTAGTGTCAGTTATGACGGTTGCTGCCTGGCTGCCTTGCTTGTGTTTTGTTGTTTCTAACCAGGGAAGACACATAGGAGGAACCTGCTTTGGAGCGGCACATGGGCCAACTGCCCCCAGTGCATAATTTTTCAAGAGGTAGAACCACCTCTAAGCCAGACAGACTCAGAAGACTCCCTGCATCGATACATGCTGTATGGTAAGCCATCAGTTCACCTCAAACAATACACTACTAATATCAGCCCTCTCGTAAACTTTAACCAATTATAGCATAGCTTAAGCATCCATAAATTAACTGCAAACAACTTTTTTTGATAATCTGTGATTTGTACTGTTCAGAGAACAGTAACTACAGAAGTAGTAAAATTGAGAAAAAAGGTTCCTCTCAGCTCACTTCTTCCCAGCCTGCCAACCTCAAATGTTCCTGTGTTACAGATATCATTCTTTGTGAGAGAAAGATTGTAGGTGATTGCCTTCATTTTATGTCTGCTTATGTTGACTATAAACTTTCATAGCTAACAAAGTATCTACATAAGACCAAAGAATGCAGATACCTGCCTTGCTTTTGGAAAGTCTTAGGGGATAAATATTTTCTACGCTTTATTATTCATTTAAACTAGTTTCTTCAATTGCTAGTGTCTATCTGCCCATCTTCAATTAGTATTAACAGTATATTGAAATACATAAATCCATAGTCTAAAACATTGTTAAGGTCGTTCTTTGAATTTGACAGGAGTTAAAGCTGAGATGGCAGTCAGTGCTACTCTGCTTAGCTAGTGTCTTTAGCAGGAGCATCACGATTGGCTCTGGCTACGTTTTCATTTTGTTAAACTGAATCACTGTGATGATGATTCATCATTATGAAAACCACTTGAGTAGATCAGAAAATATTAGTTATGGCTAGCCTGTGGCTTTTTCATTAGCCAGCTTTCATTTATTTAGCATTAGTTAGCTGCCTGCATAGATAGAGAATTATGATATCTATATAAAATGCTGCCTTCTTGTTTCTCTTTGCAAAGAAAGACATAAGAGTTTTACACTATTGTATTCAAGTTATAGTAGTAGTATATGTTTCAGTAGCATACTAATCTGTTTTTTATGCTGAAAAGTTGTATTGCAGTCTTATTTCAGTTGTTATGTAGGCTTAGTTAATGTTCTTTGGCAGTGTAAGGCGAGTGTAAATCAAAACAGTACTCTAAGGGCCCCGAAAACCCTAGAGTTTCAGGTTTACCTTTAACCTACTGAGCTACCGGTGACTCCAGCAACATCTGGGAAATCATTGAGGAAATCATTAAGGTAAAATCTTTGAGTTTTATTTGGCTACAAAGCATTTAGAGCATTAAGATCACAACAGACTTGGAGAATAGATGGAAACCAAACCTTCAATCGGAGGAAACTATTTTAACAGTTATTCCTAAGCACTTCATTTAATGGCTGTAAATTTTTGTCGGAAATCAAACATTTTTTTCTATTTTTCTTTCACTATAGCCCGCCACAGTGACGTCAAGGCTGAGGTGGTGAAAACATTTCTGAAAAACGCAGCTTGTAATAACATGTTGGCCAGTGTCACACCGCCTCAGGAGAAAGGTTTGTCATTCAGGCTATTTCACTTTCTTTGAAAAGACAATGCTTCTAAATCTTTTAATGTTCCTCATTGAATTTAACGATTATATCTACATTTACAGAGTTCTGCACCTTAATGTAACCACTGAGGTAGGCACTAGTATTACATTTTACCTGTATTGTTATTTTACTGATTTTATATGTAATTAGTTCTGTCCTTGCTGACTGAAACTGCTGTCTCATTGTTTCTTACACAATTTCTTACAGGATGTTGCGAGAGCCATGGAAGTTCTTGATGGAAATTAGTTTTCATCATGCTCGCCTCGTGTTACCACTAAACAAATAAAGCCGTCTTATCTCAGAAAATGTGTTATTTTATTCACCTTTTACAATAGACTGAGAATGAGTGACGATTTTTTTCCTAAAATCAAAATACAAAAGAAAAACATGATCTTATGGTGTCTAAAATGCTGTGATGAAAAAATGAAACCAGACATGATGTTGTTTTGAACCTTGAACATCATACATCTATTATTCCTGCAACTTTCAGTCCAAATAACCAGAGGCACAATACCTTTAGATGAGAAAAGAGAAACCTTTGTGGGGGAGGAACCACCCACAACAAACCAGCAAAATCCCGGGGAAATCCCAAGGTGGCACTGAACAGAAATACCTGTTCACATAACTTGAATGCACGCAGTGCGATTTTGTTCTGGGTAACAACGATTCCAAAAAGAAATTTGAAAACAGTAAAATTACCATAATTTTTGGACTATTGAGCGCACCTGAATACAAGCCGCACCCACTAAATTTAAAAAGAAAAAAGATTTTGTACATATATATGCTGCACTTGTCTATAAGCCGCAGATGTTCACGTTGTAATATGGTATATTTACACAGAAAAATATAACACAGAAAGATTTTTTTAACTTTTAATTAAATAAATGTATTTTTCCAAACAGTGCCTGTAACACGGCTGGTTAAATAAATAAAAAATACAGTAGCCTAACAGAAAATCTTTGATCACTACCTTCATCTTCCTCCTGCGCACTAAAACCACTTAAGTTGTGTTAATCAGTGTTGGAATTGAACAGCCTCAGAATTACTTCGACTAGGCCTGCACAATTCAGGAAAAAATATGAATCTATATTTTTTAACTTTGAAATGAAATCTTGATTTTATGCCACGATTTTTTTTCTACCTTGGCTTTCAGCAACATACATTTTGTGTTTGTTTACTGAGTTTTCTTTGCAATTAACGTTATTTCAGCAACAGTCCCTCCTTTGAAACTTTCAACTCAACTATTTGATTCTGTGTGCCGTGGATCGAGTGATCAAAAGGCACTTTGTCATTGGATAAGGGAGAAGCCTTGGAGCGCTTGTTTACAACTCTGACACATGCCGCGGGCTTTTGGAAAAAAAAAAAAAATGGACGTACTTTAGAAATGAAATCGCATGTAGGGGTGAATCTACATCAAGGTTCTAAAACGATTAATTGTGCAGGCCTAACTTCGACACACTTTCTTGTTAGCGTGTGAAAAAAGTAGCGGCTTATAGTCCGGAAATTACAGTAGTTACATGCAAGATTAGTCTCACTTATATTTATAAATTTTTTCCTACCCTATGTTGTGGTTTGACACAGTTTATTTTACCTGTTATCAACACCGAGTTTCTGGTTCATTTTCCCAGATTACTGACTTTCAGGAAGTGGAGGATATTGTGTTTCTAAGACAAGCAACAAATAATTTAACCTCTCTTTAAACAACCATGACAACATCTGTTTATTCAAAATAAACAGGTGGACAACAATGGAAGCAACAATTTGTTTGTGTCTGTTGCTGTTTTGATCACAGCACTTGATATTTAACAGTCACCTCCACCTTCCTAGCACTTAACTTGATGACAAAAAAAACAAAGCATTTCTGCTAAATCAATGTTCTGCTCTGTTTCTTTACCACTGAGTGTGCCACAGGGACAGTGACACATCCCAACTTGTAAGACCTGACTTCCTCAAATGTATTTAATAAACAAAGCTCAGTCACCTAGTAACGTAGAGACTTGTTTGGTTGATGAAAATGCTTGTGGAGATGAAAAGAGAAGTTGGAATCCCTCCAAAGACTCAGACTCTCGTATGTTGTTTATATATAATGTGACGTGGCACCGAGGTTTGTATGATTGGCACTTTTGGCACTACTACTGCTTGGAACAAGTCTGCATATAAAGTGTTTTTTGTATTGTTTTTTTTCTGAAAAAAACTATAATTTTCTCATTAAAATCTTTAAAAGGTCATCTACTGCTTCAAACTCATTAAAAATTCCAGTATCTATTAATATGCATATTTGTTTCCCTGGTAGGCACAAGATGTCTCCTTTTCACCATTAAGTCCATTTTCAATTTAAGTGCATTGGTGGCCTCAAGTTTTACATCACACTGAGGGCACTTTCACACTTGCCTCCACTAGTCCGGACTTTTGGACTTTTCAGTTTGATCCACACTAAAACAACAGGTGTGAAACCTTCCATGGGTCCTGGTCCCATCCAAACAGCGGAACTTTGGTCTGTCTAAAACAGGTGGTCTCAGTCCAGATTAAACTAAGCCATGGTTCAGTTCGTATCCAGTGTGAAAGCAAAGGTTTGGATCGTCAGACCTTCGTACCAATGCCAGGAAGTGACAGAAAGCTACCTCGAAAAAGGAAACCAAGTAACTGTTACCAAAACAAAAAATGAGCTGAGTAACGACATGAAGGGAAGAGGAGACTAAATGTGTTATTGACATTTCCTTCAAAGACTTTATTGAGGGCAGAAAAAAGAAGATTTCAAGTAAGCACAGAGAAACTTTCCACATTTAGAGGATAAATTCTAGCGTCACAGTCTGTCCATACATCGTTCTGCACAATGCATCAATCATACAAATGTAGGAACAAGGAGACATATTTAAGTTGCAGGGAAAAATATACTTAACTCTTAAAAATAAAGTGAGTGACATAGTTTAGTTCAAAATTTAGGGGTGATGTCATTCAAAAGGGTCACCAGACAAATCTGAAGGGTTGTTTTATCAATTCAGCCATGTAAGAAAAAAGGAGAAAAAAAGTTCTGCTTTGCAAAGTTTTTTTGTCTCTTCTCTGCTCTTTGCCTTGGAGAGTAATTTACCTGAAACTATGTAAGAAGTTCAGACAGGGTGGAATCTCTTGGGTGGAACTGTGAACAAATCACTGACATTTGAAACTTGACAAGCAGCCCCAAGTAGACACTGCTTTATTGTAATAGGTTACCAGCCGAAATATAAAGACAGAAACCCATCTTTCTATGTTTAAACAATAATTTGACTCGAGGCCCTCAATCGGCTTATTAAAAGTGATGGGTTGCTACATGTCCACGCAGCTTTTTGTCAGTCTTTTGGCTAATATCATGATGGGGAGAGGCTCTGTTTTTATTTTCTCTGTGCTCTTCTCACGAGTTAATGTTGATGGACTCAGGTAGAAAACATGATGTGACATACTTCCTTTAATTAACATGAATTAGCAAACTTTTTGAATCTAATAACTGTTGTGTGGTTGTATCCTTCTGTTGTTTGGCCACATCAATCAAATAGAATCAAATTACAACCATACAGTATCAATAAAGCCAATAAGGTGAGTTTTTCTGTTATCTCATAAATTATCATAGTATACTGTATAAAGACTTCTTTGGTTTCAAAATTAAACTTAACTGTTGCCCTTTAATCATACATACTGAACATTTAAGGAAATACTAATGATGTGAAACTAAGGTTTGGCTTGAAGTTCTGTTTATGGTTTTTACAACGAAGGGCTTGCTTGTATCAGCAAGGTCTTGAAAACAAGACTTTTCGTTCAAACAAACATGCCTGTGATCAGAACTGTGGGACTCAGCAGAGACACATAATGTTATACGGGGAACAGTGTTACTTCTGTATTATGACTTATTACCTTGAACTAAAGAAAAACCTGGTGTTATGGCTGATTCTTAGGACATGCAGTTCTTTGTACTAGACCACAGTGACCTCACAGGGTATTCACTTCGTGTTATGTCTTATCTTCACAGAATCAAAGCTTCTATCAGCATTTATTCATATGCAATGACCTGTTGAACTTAGTGGGAATTCATGTGGATTTGAAGAGAGGAACTTGTTTCTGTTCTTTTATTTAGCAGTGAAGTATTACAAGTAAGATACATGGAAGACTAATGTTTGCTCCCTTTGTTTGTTTAGAGTCGGGGCAGTACCTACGCGCCCACATCCAGCTGAACTGTCTTTTTGTAAGTATGTAGGTGTTTATGTGAGCATGTGTGTGAGTCGATGCGTTTTTTTTGTACGTGTGTGTGATAAGAGATAAAGTAAGAGAAAGTTGGTGACATTTCAATAATCCAAGAGAACTCAGAGTGTTTAGTCGGGGATGTCCCATGGAACTTGAAACCAAACACAGAGAAGTGAACAGGAAATTGACCCTCATTCCTGTCTCACACTGCATTCTTCAAAAAACAACTGCAACTTTCACTCCTGTTCTCACCGAGATTTCTTATCTTCATTTCTACATTTTCATTTCTCGTTTCTTCTTGACTTTTACCTTCCTCTCTCCTCTCCTCTTTATTTTCCTTTCTTCTCCTTCAATCTGGTTCTGTTATCTCATAGTAAGACTGGTCACTCTTAACTCTGTGTTGCAACCTCTTACAAGATGTGGGTTGATGTAGAAGCGCCAAGCAGCTTTCCCAATGCAACTTTTTCCACTAAACAGCATAGGTTCACAACTTTTCAAGCTTTCCAAAAATAGTAGTGACACGTCCTTGTGTACATGATAACAGTTTATACTCACTAAAATCATTCATCCTGTTTATTTTGGCCTTTCAGCAAACCTGTCACACAAAAATTACAGGTAAATTGTTTTTCCAATTATGCAGCACTGAAAGATCACTAATTTCAGCACTTTCACCACTTAATTAAAAAATTTACTTTACATTAGTTTAATTTAAAGGACACAGGTTTGTATTAAAGATGTTCTCCTAATATGCTTTCAAAGCAAGAAATAAATAAAAATCAACAATTCTTTTTGTGTGTAAAAATACACTACATCTGCGGAGCAGCATGTGCAGTGGTTTAAATCGTCACTGCACAGCAAGACGGTTGTGGGTTTGTGTCGAGTTTGCATGTTCGCCACGTCTGCTTTGGTTTTCTACGGTTGCACCGGCTCGACAACTCAAAATTGCCCTCAGGTGACTGTGGGTGTCAATGGTTGTTTGACTATATGTGTCAGCTGTGTGAACCAGCAACCTGTCCAGGATGTGCCTCACTGCTCACTCAGTGTCAGCTGGGATCCCCTATAGCCCTGTTCAATCCTGCAAAAGCTATTAAATATAATAGATAGGTATGGATGTTTTCCTGAATCTAATACAAGACATTTGCTGTCCAATAAGTCAAACCAGAACAACATTCCCTCTTTGTGCTAGTGTTCCTCCACTGGCACCTTACACAAAAACTTTTTCAGTGGAACATAAAGAGAGATCTGTACTAAAATAGATATTTGGATGACACCCACATGATTTGTATATCATGTTAAAAGTGGGAACCTTTAACCGCCAGTATAAACTCTAAAGCTATTTATGGCAAGCGGAAACTATTTACATGGCTTCAGATTGCTTGATGTTTAAAAATTGTAAAACTTTAGTTTGATTACAGCACAAGATAAATAACTAAATTCTGACAAAAAATGTATTACATCACTTTAGTAGCTTGTAATTGTTTATCTAGTTTGTATTCGGGGTATAACCATGCCAACATAAACAACTACTAACAACACAGACAGCTTCTATTGAAAGTACCGTCCATGTAACATCCAGTGTAACAACATTTTAAAAGATTAAAGGTGTATAATTACCATTCATCAAAAAATGTTGGCAAACTACTGTGATTTACAAAACATATGTACCATAAATCATTGTACACAATCTTCATTTTTGCCTTGCACTGACTGCCTTACCTAATGGAGAGATTTTAGAATATACTATTTATTGATAAGCCATGGTGAGATACTTAATCACCAAAAAGAGGCCCAACAAAAATGAGCAGCCAAAACAATTGCTCAAAAATTATGGGAGGGAAATTACACTTGCACTTGCACTTGTACTTGGTGCTGGTGTGACATAACTCAGCAGCTCAAAATAACCTAGAAAAAAATCCCACACCAGTGACATGTACCTTTTCAAATCAAATGCATCAGAAACTTAGAGAAAGTATTTAGTGTATGTAGTTAATTGCATAATCAGTTCTCCAAAGAAGAGTAAAGTGAAAACTGGATGAATTTAACTGAAAGTTAGTTTTTTAATGGATTTTAACATAAAAAATATGGTGTGTTCATGCAATCCATGAAGCAGACACAACTCTCCTTCAGAGCTTTCTTTTTACATTTCACAACTGCAACATATGCAAACTCATGTTTAACTGTTGTAAACTGAGTCTCACTGCTAGAAAATAAGTGGCAAGTCAAACCTCTACGTGGCAAAACGGACTTTGTCCAGTTTGCCCAAAAATTGAATTTTCAGACAAGGAAAGGGAGCAAAGTGTTTAAGGAGGTGGTTTCAAGCACTTCATGAAGCTGTTTTGGAGCTTCTTTAACACTTAAATCTCTCTGTTAACTGACAATACATGTAAATTCTTGCATATTGCACTTATTAAAAGACTTTGAAAGAAACTGAATGAAGCAGCAGCATGTCCGAAGGGATGTCATACATACCACATTATACAAAAGAGACCAGCAGCGTATTTTTCATAACACACATCAGATCGATTCAGATCATTCACACTGTGTGAAGAAAAAGCCCCTGTCGTATTTGTTTGGGTGTTAAGTTTACACATTGACCTATAAACGTGGGAAGTCAAAAACCACCCACAACTGTGTGTCTGTGAGCGGCCACTCCGCAGGCCTACTTCTTTATGTGTCACTACAACCGCATGTCTTCACTTCTTACTCAACATATTTAAACTTTAGAGCATCAGGCAGTTTATTCTTCTACACTTCTTTTCCCTTATTATAGGGAGAATTAAGAGTACCCACCTGGTCATAAAATTATACTACATGAAACTGTGTTATGGTTTCATACCAGCTCTTATGTGGTGCTTGTCAGTTTCACAGAACATGCAGTGCTCTTTATTGTCCTAAAATGGAGCCACCTACACCACAGCCTTTTCCTCCTCACTGTCAAACCACAAATCTCCCTACTGAGGGGAAGAAAAAAAATCTATCTCATCTTCACTTCAAGCCCATGTAAAAGGGAAAGCCCTGTCAACCTGTCATGCCTCTCAGAGAGAAGCAGCAGATGAATCTGGACACGGAGAGAGCAACACACACTGGGTGAGTCAAGATTTAATGATTAAGTTTAGTTTCATTTCTTAAATATGTGTCAAAATATTGCTTTTTTGTTCCTGTGATACCATTTGGGGTTTGTCATGTGTTTAGTCAGGGATCTGTGGATCACGGCTTCTGAGATGCTGAAATCTGAAAACTATTGAAGGAAGTGTGAAAGTGTGAGGGGGGATAATGCATGTCAAGGATGGGATTTTTAAAGAAATCATTTCACTCTCAATAGAACACTCATAGCAAAATAATGTTTTAGTAAAACAGAACAAAACACACAATTCAACTTAAGTTCTCTAAAAACTGAGCATTAGTTTCCATCCGTCCATAATTAAAAGTAAAATGTACTTTTCACAAAATGTACAGTCCACAAAAACAAATTTAAAAAGACCTTTTTTGGTTGTGTTTTGCATTTATTGCCCGATTGGCTTTTTGTGTAATTAACCTATTAGTGCTCAGTCTTTATGGGATATTCTGTAAAAATAAGGATGTGATGCAGAGTCACATACTTGATGGATCCAGTAAACACAAATATGCGAGAATGCTGCAGCTCTTTATGATTAAAAATTAGTGCAAAAATGTTTTTTTCCTTCTGCAAAACCTAGAGACATAAATTTAGTTCAGATAATTTCTTATCCATTTAAAGTAGATCAGGGCATCAAACACACTGTCTTGTCATTTAAAACTCTCCTTAAAATAAACTGCATTTGAAAGGTGCCATATGAATTAAGTTTATTTAAGTTTATTATTCATACTCAGTCATTGTGACTTGTATGTCAGCTGACATCAAGATGTGCTGGGAGATTAACTTGCAGCTAGTCCCTTCTGTGTCTAACTCTGTCACTTGAAATGTGTTACACCCACTCCTTATCATAAATCATATGTGGAGCATGAAAAGCAGAGCAATGTACTTAGAACAGTAAGAACAGCGCGCTACTGGAATTTACCTGGTTATGACTTGACCTTTCTCACAGAAAGGTGTGCGGTTTGATCGATGGCTTCTTGACACATAAATGAGGGTCAGTGGTATTTTCACTGAACACTGATAAGTTTCACTTTATGTCACAACAAATAAACAGCCAAACCACAAACCAGAAACTCGCATGCCCCTCAGTGCAGGACACACGAAAAAAAAACTCCCCCTGAGGTGAAATCCCAGAGAAACAGCAGCATGGTGCTTGAGCTGAGGGTACATTTACCCATAATGCAATGTGTGCACCATAGTTCTCCACACAACACATGAGTTTTGGCCATCACGTCTCTGAGTCATGTTAACATATCTGGAATCAATTTGGAGAAGCAACACAAGCAGTTTTTCCTCAGTTTTTCTTTTCCCCTCTTTGTTGTTTTGATAGTTTTGTTAAACTGAAGGTTTGTTTGCAACTATTGTAGTTACTTGTCACTTGTGATTGTTGCAGTGGCGGTAGAAGTATATTTTAATCTAAAATGAAATGCAGAAGTATTAAGTAGTATAAAATGTAAACACATAACTTAAACACAACCAAACTTTTCTGTCATGGACTTTGCTGAAATTCTGCACCAGATCTCAATGTTCCACTTGGTGAGAAAAATGACAAGAATGATGCTAAAAACTACTAACACATAAGGGCCAAAATGTAAAAACAGTCAGAAACAATAAGCCTGCATGTAGGAGAATAATCAAATCCTATAAAATCTTCTATGTGACAAAACTAATGTGCCTGAGTCTGTATTTGACAGAATGGAGTGTTCATCGAGGGCCTCTCAAAAGCACCTACTGCTGCAGGTGTGGTGTGGTCTCCTCACTGTGGCCATGGTGGTTATGGCGGGACTGCTCACTTCAATCAAGCTCAAGTCGACTGAGGTTAGTGCTTCTGCCACAGAAAAAGAACTAACTTCATGACGTAATAACAATGCTGTCTGAACAGTTTGATTTCATGTATTCAGTTTCATGCATGACATCCTCATGCAGATGGTACGTGTCACATGAATGATTACCACGTGATTTTGAATATGAATGTGAATGTGTTGAATGCCAACACATGTTAAGTCTCACGTGTGCTTGTAGAATTCCACTCGTGTAATTCATAGGATGGAAATAACATTGTCATATGACATTAAAACTACCTTTATGTCTTTGTTATGTGTTTGTTTTTTTTAGATTTTTGTTAGATTAGAAGTGGCAGCGACATCCTGACATAAGTGGAATCTCTAGAATATTGACAAAGAGCAAAAGAGTATTTGCAGCACAGTAGAGAATTACTTTCTAATGTACAACTGTTTCTATCATTGTGTCTTGTCATCGTGTCTATCTGCCGTATTATATTAATCAAGAGTTTATCTTTTTAAGGATGAAGTCTCTACCCTGAAGCCAGATGTCAGGCCAACAGGTACATTTTTTGCCATCTAATTTACTTATCTGTGAATGTTCTCATTCATCCAGGTCATAGTTATTCTGGGCAAATAAATCGAAGGCAACTGGACTCAGTAATATGTCTGTGAAGACGTTTTGCCTCTTCTCCAAGGGGCTTCATCAGTTCATGCTCATCAGACTGAGCTTGCATCAGTTCATGCTTATCAGACTGAGCTTGCTGAGCTTGATGAGCAAGCTCAGTCTGATGAGCATGAACTGATGAAGCCCCTTGGATAAGAGGCAAAACGTCTTCACAGACATATAACTGAGTCCAGTTGCCTTCGATTTATTTGCCCAGAACATCTAATTTACTATTTGTTCTTTGAACGATGTCTTTTTAATAACAGGAAAAAATTAAGGGATGTATTTTAAAACATAAAACATAAAACATTTCCATGAAGGAAGCTGAATTCAACCAAAATCTTCTCTTTTGCAGGCGACACTATTATGGCTCCCTTAATGGCAGTAGGTAAGATAGACAGTTTTTTTCTTTCAACATTCCAAGTCCAAGGGAAAACTAAGGGAAACTAACAAAGTAAAATGTACACATTAAAAAATTATACATTTCTACTTTTATATCATTGGAAACTAACCTCTCAATTATGTTGCTTTTTCAGGATCCTCTTTCTCATACATTCAGCTAATCATGTGTAAGTGCACTTCCTCTTCCGGTTAATATTCAGATTATTTTT
This sequence comes from Acanthurus tennentii, assembly GCA_029783805.1. Taxonomy (NCBI): domain Eukaryota; kingdom Metazoa; phylum Chordata; class Actinopteri; order Acanthuriformes; family Acanthuridae; genus Acanthurus; species Acanthurus tennentii. The sequence goes on from JAPZDZ010000025.1 coordinate 5,185,740, forward strand.
CATTACTTCTTCTTATGCGGTAAATTTATTTGTTTTGGTTACTGTGGGAATATCAGGAGAGTGCATTGTCATGAGAATTTTTAGTTTTTGAGAGCGTGAGTTTTACGCACTCCTCTGCTAGTGCCTGGGGTTATAGATTTCACAAGCCTCAGGGCAAACCTAACATGTCAAATATTGTAAGTCTCTGTTATGTCCCTTTAAATCCTCAGTTCTCTATTTTGTATTTCCCAGATCTGATGTTATTTCTCTGAAAGAACAGAAAGGCAAAAATGATGACATGTCAAGTCGATGTATCATCATTGACAACAGAGACAATTTTAACTTTCATGTCCATGTCAGATTTTGGTCTCAGTACAGAAGTTGCTTCTCTCTAGAGCCGTCATTTTAAAACTGACTTTCAGTGACCACACACCAAAAACTGCACTATAAGTGAGACAAAAGTGCCACTGTCTCTCCCAAACTTTCAACTGAAATAAAAAACACTAGACATGTTTTGAGTACAAGGCCTGACTCATGCTGTCCCAAAGCTTCTATTGCGTTCAAACTGCTGCTATATTTGACACCTACAGATGCTGGCTGCAACAAGCTCAGACATGCTTTCTGAGAGCTTCTGAAAGTCATTCTGAGAAACGTAGGAAGTCTTTAAGTGAAGATAGAGTAGATGGAGATGACGTGGCGGCACCAAAGAGTAAATAACAACAGGATGCTTACTTAGTTTAGATTAGATTTTGGTTATTGCTATTTTTAAGGGAGAAGTTCAATCAAATAAAACAGATTTGAGTGGGTTTACTGGGTCACAGTTAGTTTCATCACTGAAGTTTAAAGTCCTGAAAACTTACTGATATTTTCTGCATCAGGTTCCTGCTATTGGGTCCTAAATAGGTATTTTTCTGATAAAGCTATATCAGTTTTCTTTTATTAATCACAGCAGATTCTCGTATTTCTAACTTCTTTTCTTGCTTTAATCACGGGCTGAAAGTCAGGGAGGTGAAGTTTGAAAAAGGTGATGTGACATATGTCACACTTTACACTACACACTCACACTAACCCTAACCCTAACCCAAAATGTAAAGTTGTGGGCTTATTTTAAACTCTAAAAAATTACACATAAAGATGCAATTTTTTCCTTTTAGCTTTGCTGATACAATCAAGAATATTTTATTGTGCAGAAAAATTTAAAACCAAGTTTTAGGAGGCCTTAAACTCCAATTATTCGTACACAAAAATCTGGTACAAATTATATACGTGGGTAGTGAGGTATAAAATTAATTTTCACTCTTTAGTTGAACAACTGCTATATCCTTGGGATTAACATATACTACCTACACATATAATTCATTTGCATGCTCACACAGTGAGGCTAAACCACTGACAGGGAAAGACAGTATAGCTTTGTCATGTTTCCGGTCTCATGCATTGTGTTCCGCCCACAACTCTGCCTTTTTTCTGCGTGAAGTGGGTTCTAAAACTTCAACAAACCCGAAGCAGAGCTGTGATGTGGGTTGCGTTTGCTTTCAGTATATTTGCAGCCCACTTCAACAGACATAGTATGTTTGTCAGGGGATGCTTAGTCTGCCAAACAGAAGGATAACAGCAATTAATTGACTGATCAACTTTGATTTACCTGATGCAGTCATTTAATTTGAGATGAAAATTTGAGTGTGGACGTTTCAAAGGCCCCTTGTAGATTGCAGTACTACAGTTTGAGCCAAAGAGGTCTCATATTTAAAACTCTTGCACTCTTTTGTGAAGTAAAAACATTTTTATGACTGAGCGACTAAAGACAAGTTTGCAAAATCTATCTACAGCTGCAGACGGGCACTCTTGGCAGGTCTCATATGGTTCTGATCCCTGCTCCCTCATTCTGCATGAAAACTCCATCTACGGCACCAGGGACAGCCTCTACTTCTTCTATGCCTACGTCACCTTCAGAGAGGACAACACAAAAAAACAGAAGAGATCTGTGACTCTGTTCAGAAATGCCTCACCTGGTAAAAAAATGAAGATACTGGTTGAGGGATCATCTCAAAACACATTAGAGGACTCTGTATGGGTGGCCAAGATTGTCAACTTTAAAGATCAAGGTAGTATTAGCTTAAATATCACAGGGGAATTTCTACAAGACAGCAGTTTAACATTCTGGGGAGCCTATCAGCTTCACTAGCATTGAAGGTCTCCAACACATAAGAGAGTCACTGGGTTGGGCTGAAATTTTATTAGCAATCATATAATAATATGTTTTAACAGAAGTTGTTTGTCTTCTTTTTTTGCAATGTTTAATGCACATCATTTTAAATCCATAATCCATTTTATATACAATTGATTGTCAAAGTCACAAGGACGCAGTGATTTTAAACAAATACTGAATCTTATTTTTGCTGGGAAATAAAGCCTTTTTAATTATTGTGGCAAACATGGAACACTAAAATGCTTGAAGCTCTTTCCAGTAGGATGAGGAAGGCTTTAACCAAAAGATATCACTGATCAAACCTTATAATAAAAGGTCAAATCTTCACATCCTGTAAACTTTGGTGAAAATATCCTCATCAAAACAACAAACAACATCAGTTCAACCTCACCAAGGTCTCTGCGTTTAAGTATGCCAGCTGGTTCTGACATAAATTGTGCTGTTTGATGGTGATGTAAATTTTTAAGCTAACTGCATTTCAAATAAATGTAAATTGTGACTGGGGCATGAATAACTTTTTTTTTTTTTTTTAACAGCTATATTTTAACTTAATTTATAAAATGAAACATTTCATTGTTGTGATTTAGGGAGGGAAATTAAATGAAAGAGTATAAATAAAACTGTCTTATTTGAAAACCAATGAGTCATTTTTTTGATGCTCTATTTGCATTGTGAGCTGTTAGCTGACCACACGATGGTGCCATTTTCCTCCAAATAAGAGGTAGCAAGAGGTAACAAGAAAGACTATATGTACTGAGTCAAACTCACCATAGTTTTCTCAGATCACGATGTACAGAAAGCACATAACAATTGACTATGAAATTAAAAAAAAAAACACAAACCACAAAGACATTCCAAAAATGTTCAATAAACCTCATGAGTATTGTTAGAATCCACGTCAACGTTAAATACAGAGTTGCTCATAACAAGGCCTGAGGCGAATACTGTGCGCAGATAACTCAATACAACTGAAGTGACATGTTGCTTTAAGTTGGCAGGAGCAACAGGTGCAAAACAGGAAGTCACATATTTGGTACAATCAGTTGCACTGCTTCCCCTTTGCATCACATCAACGTAGCTGAACTAAAAACACCCTTTGGAGGCAGTTTACTTTCTCTGATGCAATAGGTGTGAATGATATTAGATGAGTCACTCTTAAATGATGTGTACTTTTCTGTCACTATCTCTAACCTTAATACTGTATTCCTCAACCATATAACAATTAAGCTGTTGACATTTCACAAAGTCAAATACACGTACTATCATAAATTGTTAGGTTGTTATTGTTATTATTACCGCCATCATTTCTGTCATTATTGTATTTGTTGTTGTTTCAATGCTAAGTTGCTAAGAATCTCTGATTCTGTGTCTTTCTCAACTCAACAGGTCAAGGCAGAGGAACGCCCACCTGTAGTCAGTTTCTGTTCAAGGTTTCCATTGACAAATACTTTCATATTGGGAAACTGTTTGACCTCTGTAAATGAAAGAGCTTGGTCTAGACCTGTTTTATTTTAAAACGTCATGATACAATCTATCATATCATTTACTAAATATATATATATATATATGAAATTAATTTGACTTGAGCTCAGGCAAGAGTAATTATTCAAAAAGCAGACCACTTTTTAACTTCTCATTAACCCAGAAGCCCATTTGAAAGCTTTATATGTTATTTTTCCACATTAAAATGTCTAAAAATGACCATATATGTGTTATATAATTTATTGAGATGTGTACATACACATTCCCATGTGTTTCCAACAATGATTAAACTCAGTGAAATCTGTAATTTTATTCAAAATAACAGTGGGTTGTCATTTTGCCCCATCTCTAACTTTCCCAGATAACACTAGTCAGTCAATGAGGAAGGAAATTGGCAAACGTGACCAAATAAATGTGAATAAAACTTTGATACATTATCTCATCTGTAAACATCTCTCAGTCAGATAGATTTAGAACTGCAATGGTGGCTGTTCAAACAATGAAATAAACAAATCCCATGATCCAACGCTACATCACGATGAATCGAACTGCGTCTTTGCATTGTTTCAACACTGGTGGAATTAAAAATATTGTGAGTTAACTTAAAACCAGACACTCTATCTAAAAGAGCTTCTAAATGCTCTGTTCCCTGGTCACTATGTAGTACACTACAATCACTGTCTAACACATAATTCGTAAAATTAAAAAAAAAAAAAATCCATTATATGTACACTATCTTCTGCTAACAATTCCATAATGCAATGCTCAACATCTTATAGATGGGAGACTCATCCTGTGTGTGACTCTACACCTAGCAGCACCGATGATAACTAATGTCCAAAATCTCAATTTACTGCTCAACAGTGAGTAAACTATGAGGAAAGTATGAAAAAATGACACTGTGTGCATGCTAACATTTGCTAATTGGAACTGAACTGAGAGTTCAATTGGGTCCAATGAAAATATTCTAGTTTTGGACAAATTTTTTTTCAAAAATAGCATATCAATGTTGTTGTGCTGCTACAGGAAATATCAGGGGATCACCAAGGTTCAAAATGTTTGTCCACTTAGAGCAATGCATGTATGTACGAAATTTCATATCAATCCATGTGATGCAAGCCATTGCATCTAACCAACATAACAAGCAACTTTCCAAACATTTTCTCTGGCCTAAATCCAAATTTTCAACACTAATCCAATGACTGTTAAGCACACATGACACATATTTGAATGCAGCCCAGAAGTTGACTCAATATCTCAGAATCTGTTACAAACTAATTGCTGTAAAAGTGAGTCAACTGCTTTGTTACCAATACTTTATATAAAGGATTAATCTTACTTTATATGAAGAGGCAAACATTCCATTTAAGTGAGGCCTTCCCTTGCCTTCACCTTATCAGTGTACACACAACAGTGAGCAATTTTAAGATCAGGATTTTAGAGATAAGGACTAGCATGACATCACCTCCAACAGGTGTCTTAGATTGCTTATTTCCTCATACATTTCCTACAACACTTGCTCCTTTGTTCTCTTGTAGCTTTGTAGTTCTGTTGGGATTGTTTGTCAGCCTTGTCATTTCTGTCGGCTTCTGGGCCTGGGCTCTGATGACATGTTCTTGTCAATGTCTAGGAATAAATTTGCCTGTGGTTTAACTCTGGTTCAAAAAAGGGGAAAAAATAATCACTAAAAGGTGCTAGACATGTTAAATTATAAGATAAGGAAAGGCGATTCTTCTGTAAACGTACAGGAAAGTAACATTAAGAATTTAAAAAAACAATGGCATGTCATCTGTATGTTAAAACACATATAACACACAAACAAAAGACGCAGTTTGATTCATTGTAAAGTAGTGTTGGATCATGAAATTTGTTTATTTCACTGTTAAACAGCTCACCATTGATAAAAATCTCTGTCTCAGGTAGAAATGCTCACAGACGAGGTAATGTTTCAAAGTTTAGTTCACATTACATTCAGTCAGTCAGTCATTCAGAAACAAACCATTACCTTGTATTAAATTACAAATTTCTCTGAGTTTGAACATTATCATGTAAGTTCACAAATCAACAAATATATATAACACAGACGTAGTTATTTTTTAAACATTTTATTGTGAAAATGCTCTGTATTATAAGTTAAAGAGTTTGTAAATGTAGGGGGTCTTTGGGATGTCAAATAACCACATTTCTTGTGTAGATATAGTACATTTATATAGTGTTTACTTCTGTGTTAACTTTAAGCATTTACCAGACTTCTTTTATTCTTACACAGTAAAGGTGTAAAATACCCCCAAATTTTTTTCTTTACATACAACAACAATTTTTTTCTTACAGCAAAACGAAACATACTTTTAAGAAGATGGACATGTTGCACATATGCAGTGATTGAGGTTAAAAATAAATAAAAACAAAGGGGGAAAAAACATTTATTGCCACTTCCTCTGTCTTGTCAATGACAAAATTCTCAAATGTCAATCTCCTGACTTTAAGTCACGTTGATGGGATGTACTTCCTGTTTTACAGAGAATTATTATCAAAATATAATATTTTGGTCTGTTTAACCATGTCTCTGGTCACATGTGCTCATGTTGAATGTACTGTTGATCATGTGATGGTGTTAAACACCTGCAATAACTGACTGCTAGTGTTGAGGGACAAAGTTTCAAAGAGTGAACGATTTTTCTGTTTTACTGTCAGGGTATTTTTTCAGTTTTTAGTAAAAAAAGAGGAAGAAGAAAAAGTTTGACTCATTGAAGCCAATGCATTATATGCAAACTAAACTCTGTTGTTGTTTTGCTAAAACAAAGGTAAAAAATGTGTGACCATAATGATCAACAGGGCAGGGCAAGTGTGGGAGGAATTGCCTGACAATCATTAAATCATGCAGAGATTGATGCCCTCAAGATAAGAGAGGTGGACCTCGGACTGGAATGTTAAATTTGAATCCCCAGCAAGAAGAAAAATCTGAAAACAATACTTTCTGTCTCTCTTAAAAAAAAGAACAGCTGAGGGGCCTTTCGTAAGGTACTTCACCAACTTCTGCTAAAGAGGCAAACAGAAGATGTGAAACTGAGGAAAACTCTGCAGGCTCTGCAAGTCCTCAAAGGTCAAAGGGAGTAATCTTACTCAAACACTATTGCGTCTAAGTCACACTATGAACTTTTCTTAGTCACAGTCATCCATCTCTCCAATTTCTGACTGTTACTGTCTCACACAGCCTGTACAGATTTTAATGTGAAATCCAAGATGACCTACAATAATGAGTATCAAGTTCCTGTTTGTATCGACTCTCCTCACAAGTGTTGTTATGATATCTGCTCTAAACAGTAATTTTATATGAAGAATGGATGGAGTGACAGTAATGTAAAAGCTGTCACTGTTTGTGACAGTCTCAGAGAACCATATGCTGCAGTTTCCATTGACTCTATGAAGCGTTTTAACATCTTCTATTTTTTTTATTTCAATTGTTCATCATGTGAAACAAAATGCAGCTTCTATAGATCTAATGTCACCATCCATATTGTGGCATCAGATCTATACATATCATATATATAAATATATATATATATAATAAATATATTTGTCTGTGCCTTTCAAAACCATCACAAGTGCTTGTTAAAAAAATAATCAATTTTAAAATCTTACAACACTGTGGTGAAGGTTTGGTTAGGTTTTGGCACAAAAACACTTTGGTAGAGTTTAAGACACATTGTGGTTTGGGTAAAATTACTACTTAGGCAAGGTTAAGGAACCATCATTGTCATGATTACAAAAATAAACACATGGTGAAGGTTATGGAAAAATAACCTTAAATGTGAGCATATGTCATTTTGAGGCATCTGCTGTTTTCTGACAGGACTTTCTTTCAGCCATTAACTTTACTGATTTGACTATTTCCTTTAGCCTTGTTTCCAGCTGCTGCAGGCAGCTGTTTTTTACCAGGAAACCTCTGATAAACCCACTTCACGCTACCTGGGCAGCATCAAAGTGACAGATTCAATGAAATGCTGTGCCAAAAGGGGAAGGTCAATATTTGTAACTACATTCAGAATAATAACTGGTGCGTAAAGAATTTCCATTTATCAGTTTTTAAAATATGCAACTTGTTACGTGTTACAATTCTATTTCCACAGAATTTTTCCTACAGATGTGTGACACACTGCAAAGAACTTACACCAGGTCTGTTCACATCTGGAGGACAAGATAAAAAAATCTGAACTAGAATTTGCCTTTTGTTTTCTATCAGCTCTCTCAAAAAGTCATTTCCTCTTGTTAATCATGTCTATCAGAGATCACCTTGGTCACCAAATTCAAGATATGTGCACATTGGTACACAACCAAGAACGTCCTGCAGGGCAAGACGATCAAAGAAGTTGTAAACAAGGCAACAGATTCACAGAATTATCTTCAGTGCTTTATATGCAAGTGAAGCTGAGACTAAAATGTTGTTGTTTAGCCCTCATTATACAGAAAAACTCTGCATGCAGAACAACAGCAAGCACTGCAGGTGGAATATGAAGCAGAAGATCAGTCTGTCACAGATGTCAGCTGCTGATCTGTGGTTTACAGCCTGGATATAGTCTGACAATGCACCTCATTTTTCTACTCAAAATAAGTCTAACTAACCTATTTTTTATATATCTTTACAATTGTCTCACTTCCAGAAATTTGACTATTCCCCTGTCAAACTGTTTCATGTTCTCTTACCAAAAAAATTTACCGTTTCCTGATAAAAATTATTGCCAAAAAAAAGGAAGACCAGAGCTGTAAAAACTAGAATTATCTAAGAAAAACACAATATCTTCTGCTTTTTTATTTAAGGGCAGAACAAATGCTGTCAAGTCCTTTAAATGTAAAATGCATTCATCCAAGATACTAATTGCATTTTAACTGGCATACTGATCTTAAATTAAATTGCGCCAGAAGCTTCGTAACACTACCAGCTTTTAACAGCCAATTAATCTCCAAGGACTGCATGTGCTGGCTTCTTCAGGCTTCTCTGTTTTTGTTTTTGACGACCATCAAACACATGTAACTTTTAAAACATATTTTCCACACACTAACACATGTGCTCGAATTGTGAACAGCAACTCTCTAATCTCCCTCCTTATTTCTCAAAGGAGTTTGCTCCCATTAAACTCAGCACATTTTTTCTTATCTCTTACCATTAAGCTCTAAACATGCCCCCTACTTTAAGAATCAGCTTATTTTATGGTTGTGGCTAAAGCATAATGGAAAACCTTTGATTCGGTTGCCTTTTTAACAATTATTTCTCTCTTTCAAAACTTTTGAGAAAATACTACACCCTGGATAACTTTCTTTTTTGGTCTTTAGTTCATTAGATGTTAATTTTCCATAACTGGAAAAAATAACAAGGAACCTACACTTGAAATTACTTGAGTATTGAAAGTACAGTGTCTGAGGACAGCAATTAAGTGAAACAATTTGACAAGAAATGGGACTTCGGGGGAGCAGCAAAAATCCCCCAGCATCTATTTTATTCAGACCCTGACACAATTAAGAAAAACCCTCATTTCTGATTAATCTCTTTATCTAATCTAGTTGTTTTTACATACAATTCTGATAAACAGTAGGTGAACAAGGAGGTAAAACACCTAATAGGTGCAGTGTAAATTCTATGAGACATTTCGAGGGTTTGTAGGCCACCAGACTATACAGTCTAGTAGCAACGGAAGCCACCTTGCATTTGTGGTTAAACCTCATTTTGGCCCAGTTTCTTCCCTTACATATCAAGAGCTCCCTCTGAGCCCACACAGGGCAAAACTGAAGAAGGGATGATGAGACAGAAAACCAAACCCTGTGATGTGGATTTTTTTGTTTCTTCAAAAACTGGCACCTGTGATTGTGTCACCAGACAAATCTAAAAATGAAGGTCATGGCATAAATGTGGCATCTTGTTTGTATGTAACAGCTTCCTTCCTTCATTTCCTCCCTCCTCAGCCTTACACGCTCCGTCCATCCTCTCCTTCCTGCCCTGAGGTAATCTTTATCTGCACTGTGGCTGAGCTCTGCTGCGTGATGACCACACAATCCTGGGATTTCATGATGCAATCCATGAGCAAAATCAGCAAAGAACAAAGGAGGGCTTTTTCAAAGTGTTCCAGATATCGCGGGGGAAATATGTCACCATAGGAGGGGACGGATAATGATTCAGTCACACAGGGAAAGGAAAAGGGCACCCAGATATGAGGGCTCGAACTGTGGAGTTTCAGTTTCTGCCTCCATGAAAAGAGTTTTTTGTCTTCCAGAGGAGTCCAGTGGGAGTTTGTCAGCTACATATTACAGATGACCTCTGACCAGGAAAACATTTGTTTTTTGTGCCAACTTGAAATAATTAACAGATTTTCCACCTAATAACAAAAAATACAGTATAAAATGTAACACATTCAAACATACATTAGGACTCTGTTGTGTTTTGCTGTCACTTTTTTATTCATAATAATTTAGTATATTACACCAAAGAAAGTGTGGTAGAAATATTCTTGGTGTCCTGAATTAAAGTCAGTATTGTTTTTTGATTAATCCAAATTCAAACATGCTAGAGTCCATGATGTTTGCAGGGAAGAGAATCCATTTCTTCTTTTTTTTCCCTCAGAGAAATGCCAGTTTGACTAGTCCAAACCATTGATGAGACTAACAGTTTTTGTTCTGTTTTGGTTTGTAATCCCAGTTTCAGGTCATTGCTTTTTTTAAAGCAACCACTTGAACATGAGAAAACTACAAAACATCTCCAGAAGCATCATTATTGGTATGTTTTGGGTCCCAGTAGTTTTTGAGTTCAGTACCACTGTCCTGAAAGATAATCCGTCTGTGCTAAATAAAAACAAAACTCGACCGCGTCCTAACCATGTTCTGTCCTTAAAACTTGAGCCCTGAAGTAAACATGCGTTCTCTGACATTTTTTGGCAGCAAGTTTGTACAAGCCTTACACACAACTCAGAGCAGCTGCATGCCAAGCCGACTTAACCTGAACCAAAGACATTGTACGGGAAACACCTGGCTGTTAAATGCCGCTGTTTGAAACTCTGCTTAAGGGAGCTGCTGACAGTTGACATATTTGCTGACACAGCAAAGCATCAAAGAGGTGCCATGATAAAAGACACATAACTTAGCAAGACAGGTAATGTTACTTACTAGTCCAACAGCAAGAAGTCCACCTGGGCTCTGTCCCACAGCCTTTTATTTTCAACGACTGGAGCTCAGTCCGACATTAACGTTACTCCTCTCCTGTCCCAGCCGTTAGCTCTTTCCCTCTCTCCATCAATGTCCTCCTCTGTGATTTCGTCTCTTTTGTGATGTCGCCAACGAGAAAAAAAAACATCCAGTCGGGCATCTTTTTTACTCTTGTCCCAACTTCTTTTTCATTTTGTCTTTCTTTCTTCTTCCTTAATGGCCTCCTGACTTTCTTCGCCTGTCATTATGTCCATCCAGGCAGCTGCGTTCCCGCCGCTTCGGCCCCTCGCGAGCAGCTAACGTTAGCGGCTAACGGAGCTAACGAGCGTTAGCTGCTATGGTTAGCAGTCACAGGTTACTTCAGGAAACTTCGTAAATCACACAGACTTGAAAGCAGAGCAGATAATAAGAAAACAAAATATGATAAATTTTTACTGAAATCAGGGATAGAAGTTTATTTGAGAGACTTACAACAGCCTAACAAAGGGCTTTCTAGCCTTTTATTCAAGTTAGCTAGTGCAGTAACCTTAACTGACAAGGTGGGCTGACTGACACAAATGCATCATTACCCTTTTAAAAGTCAATGTACCGTTTAAAAAATTGATTTTGAAGCTGTTAATTCAAGGCGAAATTATTACATGATTTTGCTTTAAAATCCTTCTCCCCCTTGTTAATGGTCTAAGTAACCATGTATAACTGGCCTTTGGGATGTATAAGCCCCAAAGGGTAAAAATAATTTCCTATGGTCGGGGAATGCGGGAATGAACGAGCATTTATGTGCCCACACAATCTTCCGACGCTGCTGCTGCTGCTGGCTGCGGAGTTGTTTATTTCGAATTTGAGGTGAGATGAAAAGGCAAATTAAAAATTTCCAACCAAACTCCCTCCATCTCAGGGGATCTGATGTGTGTTATGGTACACGTATAAAATGACGGGCCTCTGCTGATATCGTTATTTTTTCCATTTCCATTTTACTTGATGTCTAAAGTAATTGTGGATCTTAGTAGTTATATTGAAAGAAAAAAAAGGTGGGAATTTAGCTTGAGTGTGAGCTTCCTCTACAGTATGAGGTAACCGGATATCATTTTGTGATTCTACTTATGAATAATCGAGAGGAGGTGGGTGAGAGAGCAGGAGGAAGTGCAAACAACAAATATATATATACATATAAAAATTTTGTTTGTGTGTCATGTGGGTGCATATGATGGTGGTGACGGTGTTGCCCTGTAACATCTTGCGGTCGGATTCTGTTTGCATGATGGAATGAAACAATCAAGGGAAGACACGGAGACACAATTTCAAAACTGATATGACACGCACTGTACTCACACGCAAACTCCCACAAACTCCCACACACACGCGTACGCGCCGTACACACGCACGCACACGCACTTGAAACTACAGTTGCAGCGCATGAGCCCAGTTTTCCAGGATGCGCACAACCACGCTTCATTTAAAGCCACCATGTGCCCCGAACAAACAAACAGAGCGGTCAACAAAAGGAAAGTGAATGAGAAAGAGATTCATGGATGTTAAGTATGAAAGCGACGCCAAAGGAGAACAAAGAGTTCTGGGTATGTCAGGCATGCGTGATTAAAAAAAAAAAAAAAAGTCCACAGAAAATGTCAGGTGAGAAAGTGGAAGAGGGAGACCGAGAAGCAGACAGTGGCCAGAAAGGAGAAGAGTGAAAACTAGTTTGCCGAGTGGTTCAACTGAGTTGCATCACCTTCCAGTTCTGAAACGGAAAGGGGGGAGCTGCCAAGTTTCACTTTAGCACTTTTCTCTTTTGAGACTGAAGTAGTTTTCAAAACTAATTTGCGTTTTTCGTGTTACCATGTCATAGGGAAAAGGAAAAAGAAAAAACACCCTCCAAAATCTAGAGCATGGCTCCCATGAGGCTTTTCAGCATATTAAATAGCCTTCAGTGTTTTAACCTAATAATACATTTTGACATTATATAATTTTTTATTTTATTTTTAATTTTTTTTTTTTGCAGTCATATTTCCTGTGAAAATAAGATCTCACCTCAGTGGCACGCAACAAGACGTAATGTATATAAATAAAATGTTGAGTCTCTGCTTATCACCTTTGTAAAACAGATGACTATCATTGAGTTTACAGTTCTGGCAATGATGCTGAACCTCAGCTGAACTGTGGAGATTAAAATAGTGGAAACGATTAAACTCCACTTAAACTCTTTCACTGAACATTTTAAAAATACAGGTTTTAGTAGTTATTAGCAGAAACGGGTCTTTGGTTACCTTTTAACATTTTGTGAGGGGAATTTTCATCTAATTGGAATACCCAAACAAAACCCTAAAAAACAAGAACCACGAGGTCAAAATGTACACATGAGGTTTCGTAGACATTCTATACATCTAACAATGTATAGAATGTCCAAAAAATAATCTAATTTAAGTCAGTTTTTAGGTTTTAAGTAGTGTTTAGCAGTGTTGAAAAAGCTTTAAGCTGCTGATCTGTGGTCAGTCATGAACAGGTTAACTTCACCTGTGGACACCCACAAATGGAAACTGGTGTTTTGATAGTTAATAATCGATTATATTGCCTAAGACAGCTGTGATAACACAAAAAGAGGAAGCTATAACTTTTTTTTTAACAAACACGACACATGAATTAACACTTAAAATTAGTTTACATCTGTTAACAACTACATTTTAGTGTGTTGTAATCAGTTATTAAACATTTAAACTGTGCTTAAAGTGCTTAACAAGGGCGGTTAAAGTCATTTTTTTTACCAAAATAGCCACTTAAACAGGTGGATTGTTTACAAATTTTTGTGGTATTTTCGAAAACATCTGGACAATGTGACCACAAAATGTTGGTGAGCAGCGGATTTATGTGGAAGGCTCAGCAGTTACAGACTGAGCTTACATTCTGTGGTCGGCTCAAGTCAGTAATGAGCTCAATATGTGTTTATGTGTTTATGACATTGTGCCCGTCTCAGTGTGTGTGTGCACATTATTTTTTTTTTATGTGCACATAAATGTCTGTTTGTGTGTTACAACACTGTGTAATTTTTCAAAACCCAGAAGTGGTAACCGACCACTTTCCCATCCTGAAACCGCTACTCCCGTCGGGTTCCTCTCTCTGGTGAAAATCCACTAAAATTCTGTGACTTCTCTTTCCCTCCTGGCTCTTTTCTCTCCGTAGCCCAGGTTTGCAGTGCTGCTGCCTCCTGCACTGTCTCCGCTTACAGAGTGACATCACTGGAGTTTCCCTTCTGCAGAAGCAGCTGCCACTGCATAAATACTACAAGCACTGTGGCAGAAGTTCATTCTAACACAACAGCAACTCGCAGAGAGAAGCATCGCCGCAGAGCACTGGAGGCGCCTGAGGACACAGAACCAAAAAAAAGCATCAAGCCAAGTGCTCAGTTGGTAAATATTTCTAAACAGCAGGCAGTGAAGACTAAGACCGGAGTTGTGCACAGCATGGTGGCATACACAACCTCACCAGGAGACATGGAGATGGGTCTTGAGGAAAAGACAGTCGTTTTTGTAGAGAAGAAGTCATCCACGAGTTCTGTATGGAAGGTGATGGGGGTCCTTCTCCTTGTGGCCCTTTGTCTTGGAGGCATCTTGCTGTTTGCTTGGTACTGGAACGGAAGGCCAGAAATTACGGTAAGAAGCACTTTTGATGAGAGTTCTTTAAAACCTTGTATTTTAAAATGAAAAGGGGAATTTATTTTTAAGTCTCTAATGTGTTTTTTTCTTCTCTGTACAGGAGAAATCTGGCCACACTGAAGCACTTATCGAGAAAAACACTGCTGAGAAAACAGGTGAATATTTGCATTGGTTTTCATCTACTAAAGACGCTTAGGGGCTTTTCTGAGATATATTTAAGTCCATGTGGTTTTTATTGTTGAGACGAGCTCACATTTATCTTCCTCTCTGCAGATCCGCACTACACGCTGAGGCGCATCAGCAGCAAAGCCAAAGCAGCCATCCACTTAGAAGGTGAGTCATCTTACCTTGATTTGATGCTCAGCAAACAATGGGCTCATGATCTTAGCTTTCAAAAGAGCCTTTCAGACTCTCACCTCCACTTCTGTGATTTTCCAGTTGCGGCTACTGTTTGAGAATCATGTTAGTCAGGAGCACTATGGAAAAGTTGTTGCATGAGTTACTCATTGGCATGAGGCAATCTTTCATTCCACTTTCCTGATAACAAAGCTGTTCATTATCCACCCCTGTGTTGACACCTTGTGGAAAGAGGAACCAGAGTGTTTCAAAGCTGTAAAAGCTCTTCTCCTCGTTGTTTTTCCAGGAAGCTACGACGAAAGAAAGAGTGCGAAGCTGGAGTGGAAGAACGGTCAAGGCCAGGCGTTCGCTCAGGGCGGCTTCCAACTGATGGAAAACCGCATCATCATCCCGAAAACTGGCCTCTACTTCGTCTACAGCCAGGCGTCCTTCAGAGTCTCCTGCAGCGAGGCCGACGAGGAGGGAGCCGGAAAGCACCACAAGCCCCTCAGCCACAAGATCCTACGCTTCTCAGACTCCATAGGCAGCGACGCCTCTTTGATGAGTGCGGTGAGGTCGGCGTGCCAAAACACGGCTCAGGAGGACAGCTATGGAGTCGGACAGGGCTGGTACAACACCATCTACCTGGGCGCAGTGTTCCAGCTGAACAGAGGTGACAGTCTGTGGACGGAAACCAATCAGCCGACAGAGCTGGAGACCGAAGAGGGCAAGACTTTCTTTGGCGTATTTGCACTTTGAAATGACTCTCTGCTGTGCTGTTAACAGAGACGGTACGGAGCTCTGCACAGCGTCATAGGTGCTTTTTTTTTTTTTTTAAGATAATGTGTTTCATTTTTTTTATTCATCTTCTTGGTGATGGTAGAAAAATACAAATCTCAATGGAGATAAAGCTTGTAGCCGAACAGGTGGTTTAAAAAAAAATCGTATAAACTGTAACAGTTTGCAACATTATTTCTATTTGAGGCACTTTTTTTTATTATTATTGTTATTTATTTTGACCTGAGATTGTAGTCGACTAGACTTTCTCTGCTGTATCACGGGATGACACAGCTCTTCTCTGGAGAGTTTAGCTTCAAAGATCATGATCATGAGAATTATGTACAGATCTTTTATCTACTTTATTGTTATTGCAGCCTTTATGTATTTATTTGTATTTATTACTATTTAAATTGTTGGAATTATGTGTCAAAGAGGATATTTAACTACTTTATGTGCACATAAACTTGATTAAAATGCCAGAAAACTCACAGAACCTGTTGTGTCACTACAAAGGATGAACTCATTTCTTGGCTGGGTTGGCAAACAGCTCCAGACGGCCAGGACTGAAGTTTACAGAGACACACACACAATCCCACACACACACACACACACACACACACACACACACACTGTAGTGGGTTTGGTCTATTTTTTGGCAAAAGTTGCTGTGAAATTCCTCCACAGCCAGCAAATACTTCCTTTGTTAGATCAGACAAGACGAGGGGAATTTCCTAGTTTTTGTCTTGCCGAGTGCTGTGTCAGGTGGAGGCCCACAGAAGCCTCAGCCCAGAGCGGGTTTTCCCCAACGACACCCCCTCACACACACACACCCAATCTCCCACACACACACAAACACACACACACCTTACAACCTCCCTCCTCCTCCACACCACCAACCCCTGCGCTCTATTACCACATACCTCATCTTCAGTCAGCCGGAAAGAGACATGACATGGGAGGAAGTGTGTCTGTGTGTGTGTTTGTGTGTGTGTGTTTGTGTGACTACACTTTCTATGTGATTGTATGTGTGTGTATTGTGGGATCATGGGACCGAAGCACAGCTGGTTTTTTACACATTGTCATAATCTAAAAACACACATCATATAAACAACGGATGTAATTGGGAGTAATTTGTCCATAATTTCTTTTTATCTACTAACATCCACTTATTGTCTCACTAACGAGGTTCCCACTGGCCCTCGCAGCTGGTCATCGTCCAAAAATAAACCACTTCCCACTTTCGTCTAATGATCTCTTCTTCTCGGGTTATTTGCTCTTGGACTTCAGCAGGCTGACCTCGAGAAAAACTAATGTTTCACTGACAAACGCTCAGTTCGACGAGGTCATTGGGAGTCAGAAAGGGAATAAATAACTGGTGACATCTAGTGGATAATGTAAACATGCTGTGCCATTCACTAGATATTAGGCTATAAGATTAGTGAGCTGTTTTGATAGTTGTTTTTTTAGATTTTTTTTAAGGATAAGATACTGAAAAGTTCATGGTAGAATCACTGTTTCCTTCAACAGATAGGATCTAATTTAAGCTGAAAAAGCTGCTGAAAAATCCACTGATACATTTCAGGACTTCAGATCATCACAGTTTCAGTTTTGTTCAATTCTGGGGGAGTTTTAGACATCAACCCTGTAGTTCTCTTTTGTATATTTAACATAAATGTCCCCCCGATACAAGAGGCATCACCGCAACACAAAAATACCCCATGAAAAAAACAGTTATTTTATTTATGGTACCCATATATTTGCATACACATACTCTGAAATATATCAACATCTAAGATCTTAGATATAGTGAATACAAATATCCCCAAATCCTTGTATATTATCATATATGTGCAAGATAATAGAACATTTCCTAAATTATTTCTGCATTCATATGTTACACTGATCCAGGTACTGCACAGTTAATACTTATGGCCTATTTCATTCATTTATATCCCGCTCATTACCCTGAGCTAAAACGTATTAGAACAACAGCAACATAAAGAGGAATAACCATAATTTGTTCAGTTTTTAAAGTGCACACTGAAATATATATATATATATTTAAAAATATTTCACAAAGTATTTTGTCACTTGCTGATAAAGCTGCTCAGGTGTCATTGCTTTGTAAAGTCTGGAAATAGCTCATGAATGAAATAGTACATCCAGATTAACTGCCGCATAAATACAGTATGTCACATTACTTTATGTATATTCTCCTTTGCTTCATTTACAATATATCCAAAGGCAAAATGAGAAAAAATGATACAAACAAAAAGAGCATCCATCCAGATTGTCTGTTATGGAAAACATTAAAAAAAAAAGTCTTCTTGAAATAAAAAGCCCTACGAGATGATGGGAAACATATTCACATGTATAAAATCTTGAGGAGAAACCTGTGCTTCCTCTGAACCTCCACAGAAACAGCCATCGTTGAAGCCCCTCATCTCGCTGCACTGCTGTAGAAACATATATTGGCTTTCGATATCGGAAGGCAGAGAGTACAAACTATTCTTCAGGCAAGCTGGAAGTTTTGATGCAAACATCCCAAACTGTTAGTGAATGTAGGAATCAGCTGCAGTGAATTTAGAGGCAGCGATGTCTGCAAAGCATCAGTCGCAGGATGAGGGATTTAATTTGATGGCCACTGCTGTTCTGTACCGCTAAATAGATACAACACAAATACAAAAACCACGTTTCAAAACATCGTTCCAAATGGCAAAACTATCAAACTGTCCTCAAAGATGAACAGGCTTTTGTCATTTTCTCCTTTAAAGTGGGTTTCATACGCAAACGTCAGCGAGGGTCTGGATTTTTAAAGATGCAGTGCTGCACCTGAATACTCCGTCCTGACAACAGACGTCCACACAGGCCAAATTCCTCAGTCCTTCCAATTTATGGCTATTTAATAACACACATCATCTCTTATTTGTCGCATTCAAGCTCGGCTGCTCCTCGGAGGGAACATTGGAGAAAATCTGTACATTGCTTCGTCCCTCAGTAGTTTTTCAGTTTTCACGACTTTCTCGAAAAGTAAACAAATAATCTGAACAACAGCTACGTGACAAAACAGATCAGATATTACAGAACAATATAAATCACTACTGCATGTGCTTCCGCCTAGTCAACAAACCGGAGAGACAGAAGGTGGAGACGATATAGCAAAGACACAAACACAAACGTTTCTTTTTTTTTCCCGGATCCTCGACGTCGTGTCTCCACAACAGAACCAGATAACGAATGAGGGAGAGGAATGATTCAGAGATCCGTGACCTTCGGGGAGACTTCGAGTGCTGCTGAGTCCGTGATGTGCATGTCGCCGCGTCGTTGCTGGGTAGAACACAGTGAGATCGAACCTGTGAGGACGGGTGTTTTTTTTACCTGTGTGACCCCCCCCCCCTCGGCCACCCGACCCCCGAAAGCTGCCGAGTGTGAAACGCTCCCGTGTGTTCGTGTGTGTCTCCACGCTGCAACAGTGTCACTTCACCGCTGTGCTCGTCGCTGATACAAGTGAAAGTCACAGTGTCTCCTTGTGTTTCGTGTCCCCAGAGTGCGTTGTGCGACTGCCCCCCTCCCTCCTCCACTCCCCTCCCCTCCGCCTCCCCCCCGCCTCCCTCACTCCGTGCCTCGCCTATTTATACAGCAGCGGGATCTGGCTGTTGTGACAGTGGTTGCGGCTCATCTTGCTGTCGGCCGGGTAGAGGTTGGACGAGTTAGAGAAGGAAGGCGGGAGCGAGTGATTGTCTGTGGTGGGGTTGGGGTAGCCGGGCGGGGGAAGCAGAGACTTGGGATCCGGCTGGGACGACGGTGGCGGAGCGTTGTGGTTCTGGTTCTGGCCTGTGGAGGGTCGGCGGCGGTTGCGTAGAGCCTGGCGCTCGGCCAGCTGGTTGCGGAGCGCCGATACCCTTTCTTCTTTCTGCAAAGAGAGAAGAGAGAGATTGTTTCAGAGTTTTCATGTCTGCAAATTAAGATAATGAGAGGGTGACATTTTACTTAACTCCAACCAGAGCGTTCAGCACTTACAGCAGTAATTAACAATTAGACAAATGTCAATTAGCTGTTTAAAAAATAAATTAATCAGCAAAAATTTTGATAAGCAATTAATTAGACCAGTCATTTCTCAGGCAGAAATGCCAAACATTTGTTGGTTTGAGCATCTTAAATGAGAGAATCAGGTATTTTTAAGGCCAAATATGAGTCAGGTTTTTTTAGTTTTGGATAAAAGAAACATTTCAGGACGTCATTTAAGGCTCAAGGGAACTATGACATGCATTTTTAGAAGTATTTGACATTTTATTGATTAAATGATTTGACAAATAAACATTAAAATTACCTACAAAATATTTGATATTTAACATGACACTTAATTGACCTAACTGATTCCCGTAACTGTGTTTTGTTCTATAAAACAGATAATGAATGAGAACTTTGCACAGTTCTATAAACATGATCAGTGGTTCCTCCTCTGTGCGTCTCCAGAGAGAAGAATCCACCAATCAGGGAGTCAAATAGTCTCCTATAATATTTTTTTAAGTGTATTAACCTCACACGTATCTCACATAATGTAAAATAGGCTATAAATCGCCCTTAATATGAGCCCTGTCCTGCTCAGAGAATAAAATATTCTAATCTCTTTTCCATTTTTCCAGTGAATTTATGGGGCTTCATTTTTGTAATAACACTGAATAAAAGAGGAGTGCTTTACGACCCTTTCTTTATATCATGTCAGTGTGAGTTCAACCATAGAAACACGACCGCCGTATCAAAGAAAACCTTCACGTGAAATAAATAAAGCAATAATAGCAAAGGAGACATGATAGCATAAACCCTCGTCTCTTATGTCACACTGTCTGTTACTGTTTTTCTCCAATTTCTCATAATTGGAAACATTTCCTGTTGCAAAGTGCAATCAAAGCCCACAAACATACATGCATAAAAAAAACAGCAAATACACTATACATGTAATCTGTATAATATATGCATATAAATATTTAAACATGCAGCACATGTATGTCCAGGGAAACGAATTGTACATGTATAATAGAACGTCTGCCTGCAGGATGAGCTGAAACTTTAACTAATATGGCAGCATACAGTATGTGTCAGTCATATAGATGTGCATGTTTAATAGCAACACTGTGTGTGTGTGTGTGTGTGTGTGTGTGTGTGTGTCTAATGTAACATATATGATGGCTTCACCTCCTGGATGATCTTTTGCAGCTCCCGGTTCTCCCTCTCCAGCTGCCTGGACTTCTCCTCGTCGTTGTTGTTGGTGGACGAGCCGGTCTTCAGGGTGTCCTGCTGCTCCGACTGCCACTCGCCTCGGGTGATGAGGCGCCGCATCTGAGCCGCCGCCGCCGCAGGATCAGGAAGTCAATAAGAGAACAAAATCAGGCCTGAGAGTATGGCGTGCTGGATGAATAATGCATCCATTCAGAACACCTAATAAGAGCATTTTCAATATCTGCAGCCCTTTAAGCTAAATCTCTCACACTGACTTTTCTTTCTTATTTTGGTGACATCTTTGGTGCTTAACACTCACTGCTGTGCAGCTTCCGCTCTGCCATGCCAAAAATAACCAGTGAATCAAACTCAAGCTGTGATGATATTATGACTTTTTTTTTTCTCCTTATAGCTTCTGTTATTTAAATTTGAGTTTCTGTAGGTGGCGCTCTCCCCTCCTCTATTTATTCCAAGCGAATGATTAACGCTGCTGCCAGACATATTAAATATCTCACTTTCTTTCATGCCAGGGGATTTTTTTTCCCCCAAACACCAACTGTTTTCAGCAGCTACACATTAAAGAGCTTGTTATTTTTACAGTAACTGTCTATGCTGAAACTTCACAGATTATTACCGAGATGGTGGATTCACAAACTAGTCAAGGATTACATCATTTATGAATCCAGTCCAATCATTAAGGCATGAATGCAAAGTTTGTTATTTTCATGCACCATAAAATACAGACTTTCTACTTAAAGATGCTGAAACTGGCACGCTTGACCTTTGGTTTTACTGCAAATACAAGTGCACTTATAAGTGTGCAGCACTTCCTAAAGGAGTCAGTAACGAGTCAAAGCACCTTGGGTACAAAAAGCACCACCAGAGTGATGTAGGCAGAGAAGACGATTGCTAGAGAAGCAAAGGCAAAGGAGGCGTCCTGCTGGGAGGACAGGATCATAGTCACCGGGGCCGTGATCAGGCACAGCACCTGCAGAAAGAGTGAGACCGAAAAAACACAGAGGAAGAGAGAAGAGAGAGAAAGGAGGGGGGGAAAGGGAGAGAAAGAAAGAAAGAGAGGTTGGAACAAAGGAAGTGAAAGTGTGAGAGAGAAGGAGGCGGAGCAGGGTGGTGGAGAGGAGGTGGGGAACAAAGTGGAATGTGAAAGCGAGAGCATGAGAGGGGAGGAAAATCACATCCATAAAAGCATTAGGCATCTGTTTATCATTCCGGGGAGGCCTCCCATGTGAAAACAGCATTAAAAAGTCATGACTGAAGTGGCAACAGCACACTGACAATCACCACATTGTCATCTCATCAGGGCCCGGAGCTCACGGCTCAGCAAAGAGGAAGGAGGTCCCTCCGCAGACGCCATTAACTATTGACAGCATCATAAAACCGAGACGCATATGTCATAATAACATAAAATAAAAACATTAGACTTCTCTCACATTACGGAGCCGTGTGATGAAATGAGCACGCAAGCTGCATTTAATGAACTCATAAAATAACCATAACTGATGATCAATGATAAATCCTCTCCTCGCGGAGGAGGCGAGATCAATCCATCCACTAATTACGTATCCACAAAGTATAAGCTGATAAATGTTTGGATGCTCATTAAAACACTTCCTCTTTTATTTATTAACGGGAAGGCAGACGAGCAGAGGAAATCTCAGCAAACTGGCTGTTTAAGACAAAAAAAAGAAAAAGAGAAAATAAAAAAAAATGTTTGCCTGCTTCTGATCAAAACAAAAAAGCGTGAACTGACAAAAAAACACGTTTTCCAGACATTTTACATCAATTACAAAGTTACACTCTGCCAAGAGTGTCAGCAAAAGCCATCGACTATTTGTCTAAAGTGGCTAAAGTGAACATAATGGCAGCTATTTCGGTGTAAAGTGCATCCTTGTTGCCTCCGTTTGAGATGATTCACTTGCTATTAACAGCCACTGAAAAATGTTTATGGCTGACGGCAACGTTTACCACTGTACTTTAGCGCCTAAATGGGTACACGATTTAGCCCGTTGCTGCCACGGGGCAAGGCAGCATCTCCATACGAAGCACCGCGTGCTATCTCTGCACACACATTTCCTCCTATATGCAGCATGAGCTCGACACCGGAGCTACAGAGAGCACTCAGCTGCAAAACCACGGCACGAGTGAGCTGCATGAAAATGCAGCGGTGCAATAAAAGTTTGCTTTGCCTCTTCTTTATAGAGTTTATTTCACATTTGTTTTATCAGGAAGAACCATTGAGAACTATTTTGTTTTATAAATGAGACTTAAGATGTGACTGTTGGTGTCACTGAGCCACAAAAGGCACCAAAATTTATGATTCCTATAAGACAGCAGCTAATGCTGACAGTATAGTGATTTGAACAGAAATGTGTCCAGGGATCTGCATTTTAGAAAATGAAATCTCCAGACGTACTTGTGGAAAAGGCGTGAATAATTTATATACGAGCCGGTTTCTGTGTCTCTTAATGCCCAAACCAATCTTTAAACCAACATGTATTTTTCACTATTTCATACTAGATCATCAATTTGTGATGTTCAGCACATCCCAGAGGTGGTTTTCAGAGCAAAAGTTGTAATTTATATTCTGCTGCGCCCACAATGGACTTCTTGTTGTGTGAGTTTTTTAGTGAGCTCTGCAAATGGAGAATCTACAAACCTTGAAACAATATCATTTTTACACTCCATTGCAGCTGCACAGGAAGTATTTCAATGTGATTTTCCGTCACGCTTAGCAAGTTATATACTTAAAAAAAAAAAAGGAAATACACCACAGAGGCATTAAGGGAGCGTCAAGTTATCTACGAACTCCATTAACTTTTGTAAACTGCGACGAGTGTCCCCTCGAGAACGCAGCTTTTAAGCCGTTGCAGCTGAAATGTCTCGACACGCTGGTCAGTTGCGTGGTTTGCTCCGAAATGAGCAGAAAAGTGGCTTCTAGAGGCAGAAATCTTAGCAAAAGGAAAAGTACTTGTGGAGGTACCGGCACTGAGGAGCCCCCTAAGAGATGTGCTGCACCCATTTTGTGCTGCAGAGCAATAAAAATCGCACTTATTGCCACTTGAATGTTATTCAGCGTGCTGTAGAATGGTCTTTGCAGAAGAGTGAAAACAGTAGAAAGCAGACAAGCAGCACCCAGATACGGGAGTTCAGGCGTGACCGTTTCTTTTTTTGGACTCACAGCAACGTTGTAAATAGCCATCCCCACGGCCCGGTGGTCATTGATCTTCTCTGTGGAGACAGACTTGGTCTCATAAGCCAGAAATATGCCGAGCAGCAGCAGCAGACCCTTATAGCCATAAACCACACCTACGG
>JAPZDZ010000025.1:5210010-5221357 GCA_029783805.1 Acanthurus tennentii
AAAGTCCCTTTTCTGTTTCCATTTCTGCTTTGTAACCGTTTGCAATGTTATTTTAGCGCCACTTCCTGAAACTACGGTAGCTGGCAAGGCACAGACCGTGTGTGCGTTAATTGCGAATCAAAAAAATTTGTGCCGTTAAAAGGAGTCTGAGTTAACTTCGACAGCCCTTATTACAACTAAAAGATAAACCTTTTCGTTAAAGCATAAAATCCTTGTGTCAGTGGAAATTTTGGTTTATTGGCCGAAAAATGTTGAGAAATTTGCCCAAAGTCTTTGGATGTTTGTGTTTGAGTTAAACAAAAAGGACTCTTCTCTTTAGCCAAAAGGTCTGTGCCTTAAAAAATCTGTTTGATAATGTCTGATAGCAGCAAAAAAGCAGTTTTAGTGTGCAAAGTTAAGACAGTCCCAGTTGCCCCAAAGGTTTATATTGAAACCACTGCAGCCATCTCACATCTCTCCCACCAGGCATTTGTTAAATACCAGCCATTTTTTTACACAGAAACATAAAAATGGGAATAAAAATAAAGTATTTCCCTTTTATATGGTGACTATGATGAAACTAAAGCAGTATTTTATGTAATGCAGAAGCTATATTTAAGTTCCTGAGTGAAAAAGAAACACAAGGTTTTGTCATTTCGAAAGATGAAATATATATCAATGGAAAACAAGATATTTAAAGCTAAAGAATTAATTTAATGAAAAAGAAAACTAACCAACTGATAACCTTGTTCTGTTACTTTAAAAATTAAGTTTTAATTTTCATTCAAATTTGGGCTTTTAAATTAGCAAAACATTCGGCCCAACTGGCCTATTTTAAACAGCAGAGCCACTTTAATCTTTATTTTTTCTTTAAAAAAACACCTGTTGAAACACACAGCAATTAAACTTTCCCATTATCGATTGTGGCCCAGTTTCTCTGAGCTCGGCTCAAAGTGCCAAACGCAGACAGAGAGGAAATGTTCTTAATAATATCTTGGACCAAGATATCAGCCAGCAGGAGCCGGTGACACAGTAAGACATCAAAGGAGAGAAAAACCTGGAAGAAAAACCTGGAAGATGATTTTTTTTTTTTTTTTAGAGTTTAGTCCACATTCGCTGAGAGGAACCGAGGACGGCATATATTAAAAATAAAGCCCAAACAGAAGCTTTCTAACCTGCAGACAGTCACTAACTGTGACCTCCTTGATGAATTTCAGGGTCACTCCATTGATTTTACATTTCAAAGTCAATTTACTATTAACGGGGGGTGGGGGGTGGGGTGGGGGGGGCACATCCTGTGGAAACAGATTCCTCTGAGGCTCTTCAGGAAACTCTCTGAAGTCTGAGAACATAATTCAGGTGACATCAACCTGCACTGGTTACAGATCACAGATTCAGAACAGAAAGCCTTATTTCTGACTTAAATTTGAACAATGTAGGTATTTAATCAGACACGGTGGGTTGCATTATGGGAGTTGTAGGCTCTTGAGTTTTTAAATGCTACGCTAGGATGGTGAATTTTATTGCTGTTCAATATTAGCATGTTAGCATTGTTGCTGTTAGCACTGTAGCAAGAAACATTAGCAGTACAGCTCCCCAAGGCTGTTAGCATGTTAGCATGACTGCAGGCTGGTCAAATAAGTGGGACCAAGTCATTTTTTAGCCAATCACGAGTCTTAAATATCTGCATTTAAGTCAAAAGAGGCAAATCTTTAACAAGCAGCAGCCTTGTGGGCTGGTAAAAGTTCCTAAAACGGCCAGTTGAAGGTGTTTCCAAAAGCTTGAATATCAATATAGAGCATCATATTAAAAAACCCCGACATTACAGCAGAAATGAACATGTTGACAGTTTCGGTTTCAACAGTAATAAAGCATTAATGTGAACTGATTCAGAAAATGAAAACAAACTGATCAATTTGTGGAGCACTTTCTTTTTTTCTTTTTTTTACAAAACTCACTTTTTAATAGGTCAAATATTTCCACCTCCAGAGGTGAAATCATAAGATCTTTTTTCACATCAAATGACTCGAGTTCACACCTCAGCTCGTTATCGGAGAAACCTATCTCTCAAAAAGTCCCACAACTCTCACGCAAAACTGTAAATTTAGTTCGTGCATTCGAATCTTTAACCTATGAAACAACCTTGTCAAATAATAGGACCACGCAAAAGGCTGAAAGCCGCCATTGTTTCCTTCCAGTGGGGGATGATAGTAACAGCTTAATATGACCACCGAGAGAGGAAGTGAGTATGACCGAATTGTGCAGAAATAGAAAATTAAAAATGTAGATACAATAGATGGTTGAAAGCCAGTCAGAGCCAAACAGACTGACAGAGAAAAGAGAATAAAAGCGTGAAAGAGAGAAAGAAGCCGGGAAGAAAAGAGAATCTGTGACTGAGTGAGTTCGACACTTCTTCACACTGTCCATTGTTTCTTTATAGCGCCTGATATAAAGGCACCATCTTTTCTTTCTCTGAGAAAAAGGAAATGCTATGGGGCAATGGCCCAGTTTGTGACCCACATTATTTGAATTTCAGCATTATTATACTTTCATAAGAGCTGCTAAGAAAGACAGGGGAGAGAGAGAGACAGACAGGAGAAGGGGGGGGACTGCGTGGGCCGACAAAAAGAGAAACAAAGACGGAAAAAGAGAAAAAAAAGGCGAGCGAGGAAAGAGGAATCAAACGTTTAAAGGGGGCGGCGGGGGCTGAGGGAGGGGGCTGTGATATGAGACATGTTTAATTCAGAGTGAATGGCAGCAGCACGAGTGTGTGTGTGTTTGCATATGGGTGTGCATATGTCCATGTGTGTCACAAAGATATTTTTAAAAAAACCAAAGCGGGGCGATAAGGAGACAGATTGAGATGCAAAGGTGATACCGAGCCACGTGTTCATCTTCTCCGAGCTGCAGTGCTCCAACAGCGGCTGGATCAGGACGTCCAGATCTTCTTTAGGAGCCTCCTTGGTGAACTTCTACTCAGGAGGGCAGAGGAACGAAAGGAATGAAAGAGAGAGAGAGAAGGGGAAATAATAAGAAACGATGAGAAAGCAGCACTAACATGCACAGTAAGCAAAAAAAAACCCCCAGAGATTGCACGGCTCGTCCCTCGAGTAAATAGGTCTTCCCCACAAGTCAGATATAGATGGTAGAATTAAAAGGGTATCAGATATCCAATGAATATGAAATATAGCTGTTTAAAAAATCCCACATAAGGTCGGACTGCGATGGAGAAGACTGGGGCCGATGATGAATCGCTCTTGTTCCTCGCAGACGTATTATGTGCTTAATGAGGGCAGTTTCGATCAGGGTTTAATGAGCAGAAGCTACATGCACAGCAGCCTTATCGAGGGGATTGATCAGATTCGAAAATACAGTACCACTGTATCAGATACAGCACACACACACACACACACACACACTCGTGCATGGAAACACACACTCGTTTTCATGTCACTTTGAACTGAAGCCAGATGAATGTTGAATAATGCAGCGATGAGGCTGTTGACTAAAGACCACAAGACTTCTTATATGAGCTGCTGAGTTAATCTGTAATCGAGTAAAGATACTCGTAACACACATAAAAAGTAAAAAAATTACCTATTTAAAAAAAAAAAAAAAAAAGTACCTGGTTAATGAATTACTCAGAGCACATGTTACTTTCCCTTTTAATATCAATTTATAATTCATTATTATTAAGTACTTTGTATTCATTATTAATATTTCTGTTGTAATTTAAAAGTCCGACAAATCACTATGGCAACAAGACGAGTTAACGTCATTATCATAACATCAAAGATTTAACGTGACACATGAAAGATTAACGTTGCTTACATTAGATTGCTCGCTTTCTACGTTTCCATCCACCGTCTTAATCTAACGAGCTTTCGAAGGTCAGAGGAGACGTTTTTTCAGTGACTTCAGTGTTTTGTTTTTGTTTTTTCAGGAGGAACATCAAACACTTCGTCCTGTAACTGTTGTCTTTTTTAGATTTGAGGATTATGAAGTGCTGCCAGATGTGGGCGGGTTATTATCGCTGGAAGCTGCCTCTTGTTCTACATTTGGCTTCATCATCATCATCATCATCATCATCACATTGTGGTCAAATGACAGTCGGTGCTTCTTTTTTCTTTGAGGCAACAAAAACTTGGCATTTGAAGCGGAGTTGCCCCTCGTCACCAGTCAAATCCGTCCCTTGTTGCCTGTTTTTGCAGGAAACTGATAAATATGCAGAAACTGAGAGCACTTTGCACGGCTTTTCATGGCAACTCAACTCAAAATATCTTGTTTTTTAATCAGATTAACGTTCAACTTTTGACCAGCTGGTTGCAAAACATGCAAAGATTCAGTGAGTCGAAGCTTTTTTCTAAGTCTCTTTTGAAAACAAATGAGTGTTTTGTGCTAAAACCAGATAATCTGGATTAATGCAGGTGTAACGAAGTTAAATGAGGTGAAGGCGGCGAGTTTATTCAGCGTGTTTGTTTCTCTGCTTGATGAATGTTGAATCTTGTTTACAGTAAATGCCTCGCAGGGACTCCGGCGATACACCAACACTTAGATAAACATAATTATCAGAGTCATAAATGTTGCTGTTGTAGTTTTGCCGTTCGGCTGCTTCGCTTTGTGAAACGACATCGTATTTGTCCTCGTTTTGGATGGAGCTCCTCCAGTGTGAGATGAATCAAGATGAAAGAACATTTCTACAAACGAGGCCTGGTGTCTCATTACGGCGTTATTGACTGATGACAGCGGCTGCTCGGTCCGTGCAAATGGGCGATGACACACAAATGATCTCATCTGTCTTTCGTACTCTACCTCAACCGTAATGTGCAGAGGATCCACAATCTGCCAGATTATGAGTGACAGGAAGTCGATAGCCAGCAGCACTCCAACTGTTGCGTAGAGTTTCCATGGCTCCAAATGTTGCTGTGTGAGAGACACACACACACACACACACACACAGTCATTACTATCCAAGGGCATCACAAGTCCATAAACAAAGACAAACAACCAGGACAAATAATACGACAGGCGTCCTTGTGATTTCTGGATGACTGAGCGCGAATTGTCTTTCTGAATGTGTGTCTCTGAGTGTGTGTGTGTGTGTGTGTGTGTGTGCCCAAGTATATTTTAGGAGCAGTGGGAGTTTGCTTGTGTGTGTGTGTATGTGTGTGTGAGCTTCTGCATGCAACTCACACAGAGCTGCAGTAACTATATTTGTGCTGCCATCCAAAATTGTCATTCAGTCACTCACAAACACACTCACAAACACACACACACACAGAGATGACACTGCTTTTGTGTGGACCGTTTTTTTTTTTTTCTTAGCCGCTGATATCGACGTTATTCTTCTTAACTTCTGTCATAATGGAAGTAATACAGCCGTAACCGAAAACAAGCGCCCGAAATGAGCTTTCCTGCTGCGTTCCTCCTCTCTCTCTGCACACATCACCTCCAACATAGTAACAGCCATCCGAGCGTGCAATAACTAAAACTGAAAAATAAAATAAAGAAGAAAAACACATTACACAGTGCTGATCGCCTCTTCACTTCGGCTGCATGAAAAAAAAAAGTGAAAAAGTGCTCATTCTCCTCTCGATTTGTGCAAGTTTCTTTAAATACTCGTGCAGAGCTCTGTGGTTGAAAATGCCCTTCTGTGGACATGAAGAGAGTTGAAAGTCAACGCGATTCGTTGTGCTTTGGCTCAAATAATAAAACCCCTGAAGGTTGGATTTCTGCATAGAACTTTAATACTCATCCATATTCATAAATATTCCATAAATGGCTTAATCTCTTATTCTTCTGATTAGGTCTTAGAAATTCCCACAACACGTTGCAGACTGGCAGTATCTCGCCGGCTGCAGGATACACTATCTTCAAGGGGAGGCACACACACACACACAATGACACACACACACACACACACACAATGACACATATACACTCACACACTTTACACACAGCAGCAGGTTAACGAAGCTGATGACGCATGAGCATCAGGGGCCTTGTTATGTGTGTTTGTTTGCCAAAAATCTGCATCTGCGTGTTTTAATGCAGAGATGCATCACATGCTGTGTGTGTGTGTGTGTGTGTGAAGTGTGTGTGTGTGTGTGTGTGACAAACAAGAAGTGTGTGTTCATCATCCACATCCCTGCACTCTGCACTGAACGATGCCACGCTGGCCTCAGAAGCTTATGTTACTCGGAAACTTTTTAAAAGGAACTTTTTTTTATCAGCCGGTGCCACACATGCTGCCTGACCTCCATCTCCCATCCTCCCTCCACCCTCCTGAGACCACTGAGAGGCTTATCCCTCCACCCCTCCACCCCTCCAACCCCCCTGCCAGCTCCTCCTACCTTCTTCTTCTCCTTCTTTTCGTCCTTCTTAGTGAAGAGGGTATGGACCCACCAGATCTTGGTAAACATGCTGCCGTACGCCAGGCTGAAGCCGAGGCCGAGGAGCCAGAGGCGAAACTGGAGGAGACGAAGACAAAAGAGAGGAGATGAGAGAATTTATATCTAATTTTAAATAATTAAACTGATGTTTTCTATGAATAAGAATATGTTTTTTAATTAGTTACAAGCAAGATATCTTCCTCACACTGGTTATTCTGTTTTCCATAAGATTAATATAACAAAGAAAATCTAAAGGTGATATGGAAAACATTTATACCTAGCATATCGTCACTAATGCTATTAAACCTGATATTTCTCTAATTTTGACAATCTAACCAGTAAAAACTCTTTAGTTCAGACTGTGAGGACTCTGACTGCTCTCACTTGTCGTGTAGTTGGTTTAGAATCACTGAATTGTACTTTTATATTTTATGATCAGACATTTTAGCTAAGAAACCTATGTGCTAATGCTAGCCGCTATTGCTAAATCCTGAGCCTCATAGATCAATGATGTCACGTGACATCAACGTAGTTCTCCTATTGGCTCAGAGATCCTTCAGCCAATCAGATCTTGTCAGTAAACTCGTATTGAACCTGACAACATGATTTTAAATTATTATTTCACTTCTATAATTTTTTTCAGGAAACTACACACTTTTCTAAAACTTCTGTGGATGCATTTTTTTCCCAAAACTCATTAGTTTTCATGCACTTGTTGTCTATATGACCCTTAAATACAACCATTTCTATAAACCTTTGCTGTGCTGATGCAGTAACATCAGTAAAAGCAGCTTTATTTGCATCTTTACCACAAAGAAATCTGTGCTTTTCTTGTCTTTAAGTTGTATTAAAGCACTTTCCAGAAGGAAAAACGGTTAATAAAAATCTAGATTTCTTTATCTGGAAACATGCACAGTGTGTGGCAGTGCTCTTTCAGCCCTGAACTCTGTCTGCAGGTATTTATTTCCCTTTAAAAATGAGATCGGGCAGCCTCAAAGACGCCCGAGAGGCAAAGACCTGAGGCCAAAAAAACCCTTCGCTGCAGGTCTTTAAGCTCTGAGAGGATGAGGGCAAGAAAATAACTGAAGGTGACTCAGATGAAAGTGTCCATATTTTTTTTTTTTATCAACTCCTCTTTTTTCTCAGCTGCACTGTGGAGCTGGACAGTAAAAAGCTGAAAATCGAGGGAGGCAGAAAAACAATTTGTTAAAGAGTTTCCCGAAGGAAATTAAGCCGTCGCCTTCATTAAACTGCAACAAACAGAGAAAAAAAACAAAAGTGTATTCTCATTTCAATTAAGCCAGAAAAATAAAAAAAAATGAGAGCACATGACCTCGTTTGATCGCACGTCGTCTACCAAAGACAGACAGACAGACAGATAGAGAGACAGACAGATAGATAGATTAGAAGGGCAGAGGCAGAGAGCAATGGAGAGGCAGAACAAAGAATGAAAGAGAGAAAAACTGGACAGGGACAAAGAGCAGGGAAGCGACAGAAATGGAAATCTCCTTCTCGCCTCCACAACGAAAAAAAAAAAGAGAAAAACCTCAACATGGGTTCCAGAAAAGTCCTCCCACTCCTCATTAGTGCTGGGATCCCATCGTCTGTGCTGTTCTGGCACCCAGCAAATCATGTCTGTACCTCCAAATACCGCGAAAACCTTCCAAACGCTTAATGAATTATGTCTTTTTTTTTTTTTTTAACTTTCATCATCCCTCGTCGAGCGAGCGAACGAACGAGCGAGCGTGATCAGAATCCTGACATGACTGATTGGTTTGCAGGTGTCAGACAGGAAGATCAAAGCTTTCAGGGCTTCAGCACCTTTCAAAAAAAAAAGTGCATCAGCTTAAAGTTGGTACACAATTCCAGACGGTCGCAGCTTAATTAGGTTTTACTTTCATGATATAAATATTAAACTTTCAACCTTCGCTGACCTGCAGGTAGATTAATGTTATTACAAATTCATGCTGTTCAGCTCAAGATTGATTAAAACCAACAAAAATCCATTTAAATTCTAGTTGAGATCCTGAAATTTCCAAAGATACCAAATATGTCTGACTAAACTTTGGGCAAATTGGTATAAACTGAAGCTAAACACATCTAGAATATTTTAATTTGATGCAAAGGTGCAACTATAAATATTTGATTCTGCTAAGTGGAAACTTCACATAGTTTTAATTAAAAGAAAAACAACATGTGCATTATGTGACGCTGTGGAAAAAGATGATATTCCCAACGTTTAAAGTCACAGTCTTGCAGATTTCTGTCCTGGTTGAACTGGCGACACCTGCAGTTTGTGACGGTAACAGCAGTGTTGTTTAAAACTGCAGGTCACAGAAGATTCAAGGAGCAGAAAAACAAACTTTTGTTGATGTGAGAAAAAAGTCACGCAGTAAATGAATCCGTTCCATCATTCCGGCTGCTGTGATCTGATTTCATGCCGCACACGTCATGAGACTTCGAACAGCAGGCGAAGCTGAAAGAGTTCGTTACGTTGCTGAGACGCTGAAGGTCGCAGGTTCTCACCTGCAGCTCTTCATCCGACGGCTTCTGATTGGTCCATTTCAAACTGATCTGCTGTCACATTATACAGCAAAAACCACAGTCTTCCTGTTTTAATATATTTCTGATGAATGGAGACAATAAGTGCAAAGCTCACTGGCAAACACACTGCATTTCCTGTAAGTGCTTCATAATAAAAGTCAAGTGATGTTTTGCCAGATGCTTTTAATCTGAAGCTGCAACAGAAGGAAATCTTCAGATTGCATCAACATTAATAAGAGCCAGTACTGTCCTTTTAAAGGAACCAGTTCATAATGCAAATATTTAAGTATTTTAAAAATCTCATCAGTGAACCACTGTGTGTTTTTATTTGAAAAATCTTTAAGGATGCCATTAAAGCTTTTTTACAACAAAAAAACAGCAGAAACTGAAGAGTTCTGAACAGAAATGAACCTTTTTTTGGTCCACGACAACATTTCCAACTTTTCTGTCTACATAAAGTAGTTGGACGGTTTCTTTCCAGCCAATCAAATCACTTCATTTTCAAACCATGCATGCATCCATTTGCATGAAGCAGAAACGTTAGCGTTGGAGGCCAAACACACCGAGGCAGACGACATCCTGCTACACAACACAAGAGCCACAACATCCCACATTAGCTTTCCTGCCAAATTCTCTTTATCACACACACACACAAACACACCAAACACACACACACACACACACATAAACACAGCTCCTGCACCTTAGCTAGCTACAAAACCTGCTAAAGAGCAACCTAATGTCGGTTTTCAAGCCTGTTAGCCAGTTAGCTGGTGCTAACAGCTTAAAAACTTACTTTTAAATATAATTTTGGTCAGTTCATCACTTTAACACACTGTGTGTTTGCACTTTGTGAGTTTTTCAGAGAGTTTGTTTACTTCGCCTCTGGTTTTCCTGCAGGGCTCAGTCGGCCCGCTGCTGTGAATCAATCAAAACATACAGAAAAAAAAAATAAAATACATATAAGAACAGATTGTTTTGACTGCAGCGAGTTCTGCCTGAATCTAATTTCTGTTGAAGCTAAAGCTGCTAAATTCAACAAGTTTAATCAGCTGTTTTATCTGGAAGGTTTTCACCAAACTAAAATGTTAAATTGTAATTTTATTTTTCACTCGAGGGAGAGAAGAACAAATGCATAAAACGTTCAAAAATGTGGACGACGTCTCCTCTGCTCTTTGGATTGTATCACATGATAAGCTTTTGGTTTCTCCTTCCGACTTCAAATCAGTAAAACCAAATATTTGCAGACAAAACCCGGCTCTGCTCTCAATCCTGCCCTCTGGCTCTGTCTCTCCACCTGTCTGTCTAACTGTCTGTCTGTCTCCTTCTGCTGTTACCTGGCAGACGACAGGGAACTGTGATCTGTGGACGTGATGACCATCAATCCCCAGCGGGAAAACTGCAGCCAGCGCCATCATGCAGCCCACCGCCGTCATGTTGTTCAGGTACGGCTGAGAGTTCTGGATGTAACTGAAACACAGAGAAACACTGGTGATTATTTATTTATGCTTTAAAAAAAAGGGAGTATTTGTAGGTAAACAGGCGTAAATGTGTTGTTTTTGTTGTTAGTTCTGAGAAATGTCATCAGTTGTTGTTAATTTCTCTCCTGTTGTTTTTTTTTTTAATTTAAATTTCATCATCTTTATGTCTCTTGCTTCAGACAGTCTGACAGTGTTTTATTCGGTGTGAAGCTCTGAATAAATCTGTGTTAAGTTTTAAATTTCAGCAGAGGTGAACGCTAAACAAATTCAGCTGGAATGCAATTTAATGCAAGAGGAACCGTTTCACTGTATTTTGTGGAGCTCAGCACCAATTTATTGTCATTTGGTACAGAAATAATGTGCTGATTGATCTGGAAAATCCACTGATCACAATGTCAACAGTCCGAATTGGGGCCATTTTTAGGGGTTTCAGATTCAATCAGGCTTTGCAGCAATCACAGCAGATTTTTGGCTGCATTTCTTTATACTTTGAGCATCATAAACTGCATCACTGTCCATGTTTGGCTGGAAATATTTAAAAACCTGGACAAACAAGAGTTAAACTTCCTGTATTTCATTAAAGGTTGAGCTTATTTGCTATTTGGGTGAATCAGTCCTTTAATATTCTGCATTGTAGACTCTGTCACCAAGACGTTGTGTGCAAAAAAAGCTCCTTATTCTCATTTTTTCTGTCTGCAATCAGATGAAAGTTTTAAAATCTTTTCCTTTCACCAAAGTGAGCCGCTGTAATCAAGTTCTCTGTTCTGTGTGTGGAAGTAAAGACAGAAGCTTAAGGGATAATAAGGAAAAAAAAAAGGTAATTACCATATTCAGAAAAAAAAAGAAAAAGAAAAACAAGGCTGGTGATTTTAATCCTGTTGAGACAAATGTT
This sequence comes from Acanthurus tennentii, assembly GCA_029783805.1. Taxonomy (NCBI): domain Eukaryota; kingdom Metazoa; phylum Chordata; class Actinopteri; order Acanthuriformes; family Acanthuridae; genus Acanthurus; species Acanthurus tennentii. Next base: position 5,221,299 of record JAPZDZ010000025.1, read on the forward strand.
TGAATAAATGCCAAATTAGAGACTGAAAATCTCAGTTATTAAAACATTCTGAGAAACTC
>JAPZDZ010000025.1:5268366-5280321 GCA_029783805.1 Acanthurus tennentii
TGCATCATCATAATTCATTTAAAAGTCAATCGTGTTGAAATATTTAGATTATGAAAGTCTAATGTGAAAACTTAAAGTCCGTGCAAACACAGGAAATAGAGTTTTTAGGTGAAGCTAGAATTTAGTTAATTTTTAGATTTAGAGATTTTGTTTGATTGAAAATCATAACTGACACAAATTTTCTTTCAAAAAATGAACTTTTTTGTCTTAAACACTGAGATGCTCTTTAACTTGACATAAAGTAACTTATTCTAATTACTGGTTGTTATTTTGTCACTTTGTTTATCAAAACAAATATACAACTTATGAAAACTACATGTATGATAAACATACTATCAGCTATTGCAAACATGAAGGGGTATTCTAACGATTTAGCATTTCGTATCAGTAAACTCAGAGGATTTGGGGAAACATGAGCTTCACAATTCTCATTAATCCAAGATCTTAAAGTTTCCAAAAGACCTGTGATGTCGGGCTTAATTTGAGGTTCTGTGTATAAAATAAAGCAAAAAACATTTATGCAATTTACATTTGATGCCACGGTGCAGACATTTATGTTTGACATCAGACAAGGTGGAATTATATGTAATTTTCCACCTTAAAACCTATTAAAGGGAAAAACTGTACCTCTTACGGACAAACTGACGTCCAGAGTTTGTAAAGGTGTGACAGAGGAACATTAACTTCAGGCCCTTTTGCTTCTGCAGCTGCATCTCATTGTCTTTGTCAGTGACAAACTGATTAAGTAAACGACAAGCAGTTAAAGTTCGGGAAAATCTAATTACGAACCTTTCTGTCGAACTACCGTTTCCAAGGTCAAGAATAATCTTTCATTCTCGATGTGTTAAGTGGTTTGAAAAAGGGTCCAAATCGATGCAGCACATGCTTAAGAATCTGTATTTGTGGTCCAATCAAGCTGCAAACATCCGGATCCGTCTTTTTCTAATGCAAATCAGTGGCATCACTTCGTCAGACCATCTTTGTCTGTGAAACATTTATTTCTCAAAATCTGCGCTCTCTCTTTGATTTCATACTGATTTTCCAGGCGTGTCCGTACCTCAGCCTGTCTCTCTCCATCTGATTAATAATCCTGTGGTGTTTTTAAGAGTCTGTTTGTTTATGAGAAAAGGAAAGAACGGAGGGAGAGATGGATGTAATGTGACAAAGGTCAAAGGTTGCAGCTGAGCTTGTAACTTGACCTGAGTGGGAACATGAGCCGTCCGAATCTGTGTCTTTTATTTAAAAAACCTTCGAGCCAGCTGTGGTTTAGTGTCCTTGATCTGACAGATAAAGCTCCTCAGTTCTCTGTACCTGTTCTTGGGTCAGGCCTCGGTAGCGGATCCCTCCGTCCCTGGGAGGCCGGATGATGGCACAGCCTGAGATAAAGAGACGTGGAAGAAGAAGAAGAATGATGGAAAGCTACGACGAGAGCAGAAAAATAAGGCTCCATCTTCAGATAACGTTGATGTATTACAGCAACATGATACAGCGTCAGTTTAACTGATGCCTTCTTCTCTCTACACAAATTACAGAGCTTCATTCAGGTCACTTAGTAATCTCTGTGGAGTTACTTCTGTCCATTAATGCATATTCTAAACACACACACACAGAAACACACAGATTCCTGCATGCATTTTAGTCACAAACACACACACAAATTACCTCCAGCTGATGAATTATGTATGGGCACAACAAGAGATGGAAGAGCATGGAGAATAATCAGAAACAATAGCCGTGCCATCTCTGGATCTGGAAGAGACAGAAGAAGAAACAGGGAGAAGGATTTTAAAAGAAAAAAAAACAGGAAAGTGTGACAGAGAAATTGAGGGTTTGTTTTTTTTTTTTAGAGAAATACAAAAGGGAAAGAAGAGACAAAAAGAAAATGGTTACTGACAAAATATTCCCACAGTTTTAATGATACGCTCTCAGTCCTCAGATATAGTCATTTTCCGTCCACTGCAGCTTGTCCTTCCACGGGAGATGCATCAACTTTTTGGCAAAAAAAAAAAAGAAAGAAAAAACTCCCTTTTCAGGCACAGAGAGGATGAGCTGCAAGATGAGTCTACTTTTCTCTCACTGCCTCTATTTGTATTTACAAAGCAGACAGCCCAGCTCTCAGCTCAGAGCCAGCTTGGCTTCATTTCAAAGGCCCCTCTGCTCGAGGTTTCAGCCGAGGTTTTTTGATGGCTGATATTTTTGCAAAGTGGCCACCCATTGGAAACATTTCACACAAAGACGCCACTCATTAGACCTTTGCTTTATTTTAGGAGGAGGAAAAAATATCTGGGACAGCTTGTAAATGATGGTTACAAAAGCAGAAAGGAAGTTTTTTTCGGTGTGTTGACAGTGACTAACCGAACTGTTCGCCAGTAAGGAAACTCTGGGATGAAATAAAACGGTACTTTAGCGAATTTAGCGTTTCACTCGTACGACCTTGTCGGACTTTTGACGGACAGTTTTATTTAAAAAATGATTACACAGGCGCAGCAGAAGCAGAGATATCGTCTTTTAAAATTGTCAAAAATCTGGCATCTAAATTACCCACAGTGCACCTCAGCTGTGGACAGTTTGATGGGAGATTCGGGTGTTTTATGCTGGAAGCTGTAAATGTGGCCTCCAGCAGTGAGACTCAAGAGGAAGTGAGGAGGTCTGGTCAGCTCACTTTCTTCTAAACTCCACATTTTTAGTTTGATTTCAAACTTGAAGTCTTCAGCCTCAACAGAAACTGACTCGAGTGACATCACATGAGGCATTTTTTTACAGCTTCATCTGGAGTTTCAAAGACTTTTTACAACTTTTTCAAACATATGTAGCATCATTCCACCTGTAAACAGACTCTGAGGTGTAAAATCTGAGGAGTTTCCAAATCAATGATATCTGTAATATCGATTAACAACAAACAGATTAAAGCAAAGTGTCACTTAAATCCACTTGATGAGCACAAAAGACAAAAGATGGAGAAACAACAACCCGACCAGCCGTCACACCGACCGTCTCATGTTGTGTATGTTTCATCAGTGTAGAATAACTGAGCTTTGCTAATCAGCGAAAAGTCAAAAGACTGCAGAGATCCGGGTGTCATCGGGCCTCGAGCGCTGGCAGGAAACACACACACACACATGCACACACACACATCTGAGTGTATCAATGATAAAGAAAAAAACACTATATATAGCTGCTCATTTGCAGTTTTGAATAATAAATGTTGCTTCATGACGTTTTGCACAAACATAAACACGACCATACACTGGTACTTAACCAGGCAGCAAGGGGGTGGACGGTGTGTGTGTGTGTGTGTGTGAGGTGGGTGGGTGGGAGTTGGGGGTGGTGGTGGTGGTGTTGAGAGGGGGGGCATAACAATGCAAAGCAGCACAGTGAAGGAGACAGATGGTGGTGAGGGTTGCTGGTGGAAGACAGACAAACTCTGCTGGATACTTCATTAGCATTATCCAGAGTATTTTTAGAGTTCACTGACAAGAAGCATGCAGGAGGTAGACACCACCACAGAGTGTGTGTGTGTGTGTGTGTCGGTGTGTGTGTTGGCAGTGTACAGTGTGAGCTTTTTGGTCCTGTGTGGGATGGATGGAGGGAGTGTGTGTGTGTGGGGGGGGGGGATAGAAAGAAGGACAACCCAGCAGGAGTCATTAATATCAGCGATCACACACTGAGCCGGATAAAAGCAAACTGTGTGAGTGTGTGTAGCGCAGATGAAGCAGCCCAACCAGCGCTAAAGCCAGCTAACTCCATCAGTGGTGTGTGGCTGCAGCAGCACCGAGCAGACAGGAGGAGGAAGCACGGGGGGGGGGGGGGGCTGTAAACTAGCCTCAAGCTTTAAATGCAATTAAGGCTCCAGCAACACGGACAGCGCCTCCGCCGCTGCAGCCCTGCGTTACAGGAAAGAAAAAAAAAAACACCTACAGCTCATCGACATTCCTTCCACCTGTAATGTCACTGCTGCACGAGACACTGCCCACTTCCTTGTGTGTGTGAATAATGCCGGAAGCTACGATGGAAAAGGGCTGATCCGGTTTATTTCAGCACCAAACAGAGAGAGAGAGAGAGAGAGAGAGAGAGAGAGAGAGATGAGGCTTCACGTTGAGATGCAATGTGGGGGCTATTTTTTTTTCCCTTTCCCAGGCTCTATGCGGGTCCTCACGGGGGTTTCACGCACACGGACTCAGATGCCGTGTTTTGTGCATGGCTGAGCGTGAACTATCCGAGACGTGCGGGTCATAGTAAGGGTGCCACCAACCGTATGCTGCCGGTAGTTACTTGTCGGCTGTTGACAAGGGAATCCGTGATGGCCTGCAGAGGAAGGCCGACCATGTTAACGAGCCCGCACGCTCCTCGTTTGAATGGATCTGAAGAAGCGGCGTCTAGATTAACATGTCAGCTGCTTTCCAAACCGGCTGCACGACACCCTGAACGGTGTCAAGCGTCGCCCTGTAAACCTCTCACTCTAAAGCAACATAATCATCATAATAATAATAAAAAAAGGTGGATGCAGACAGAAATGATGGTGGTTTCCTGCAAAGAAGGAACTCAAAACAAATCCGGCCTGTGCCCATCGACAGTGTATGGCCTCTGCATGCGAGATGAGGAGCGAAATTTGTCATCAGTCTCAGATTATCTGCGTGGGAAATGGAGCAATTTGTGAATAAATGGCAGTCTAACATCGCGACCTACAGTAACAGCAGCATCCAACAAGCCCCCTGAAGCAAAGCTGTAGCATGTGTACTTACTATTAGTTTCGATGCTCTCAGTCAAGATAACAGTGCGTCCTCCGGATGGGACCCGCCGGGGAAAAAGCCCAGAGTCGGATTATTTGGTAGAAAAATGCATCTTTGCAACGATTTTTTTTTTTATGGCTATATATTTTTTTTATGGCTGTAAAAAATGTGCAAGCTGCTCCGTTCGTAAACAGATTGTTACAAAAAAAAAAACAACCAAAAAAAAAAAAAAAAACGTTTCTCATTCGGGTTTTCTCCGCGTATTGCAGTTACGCATGGCAAAGGTAAGAAGTGACAAAAACACATAGAAAAAAATGTACAAGGACTATATACAAACGCATCCCCATAAACGACGAAACACCGATTAACCACACTCCCCTCCTTTTTTTTTTCCTCCTCTCCCCCTCTACGATCCTCAGCTAATTCACGACGTCATGATGGAGACGCACCGTGCGTAACAGTCCCTCTCTCACGCACTTATCCTCCCTCCCTCCCTCCTCTCCGAGATGAAACACGCTAAGGTCTGGGCCCACAAAGGCGAAATATCATCATGAATCTTACGAGGAGGATTTGGGTTTGTGATAAGCTTGTGGATTTTTATTCCTCCGTGGATAATTATATCACGGCAGGAGGACCAGACACGGATGGGGGTGCAGATATGGCGCCGTGGTATTAACAGTGACTACTTTGTTAAGCCCTTTTTTTTCCCTTCCAAAGCCCTCAGGAGTTTAGTCAACGAGGCAGCAGTCAGTCAGTCAGTCATCTGTTAAATCAAAGCTCCTTCATCTCGCCTCCTTTTTTTGTGTCTTTCCCGACATTCTCTCTGCTCCTCTTCTGCCATCTATTCTGAGATCAGCATCCTGCTTCATATTTATACATCTGCTGAATAATTGAAGGAAGGCTGGGGAAGATGTAACCTCTCCCTCTGTTCCCATCCCTCCTCCTGTAACTGTAAAAGCAGGGATTCACATCCGAGCCAGAGATATCAGATAAATATAAATATATAAATATATATATATATTTCACACAAGTCAGAGAGGTATGATCTGGTTTATTGATTATATGTATGACAATGCATAACTTGGAAACAGTGAGTGACAGTCTGACTACTTCACGAATGGCATTAAAAGGGTGGAGGCTAATAGTTAGGACAGATGTGACGGTGATTTGCCTTACATACCTGTAGATATTCAGAACATCTGTACAACAGAACTTGTCAAATATTTAAATCAGCAACACATGTAACTGTACATGTCAATATTTTCCAGCGCTGTAATAATTACATACATTTACAAGTCGTCTCTTGACTTCATTGTTTTGCATCTTGCACTTTGACAATCAAAGTACGAATATCATTTAAGAGAGAGAAGAAAAAAAAATTCTACTGAGACAAAACGAATCTTAACTCTTCAAGTTTCATCGCAAACGGTGCCGGAGTTACTCAGATTATTAAAACTTTTTTTTTTTTTAAATAATCATAAAAGAGCACACACTTGGTCTTTAAATGGTTCTAAACAGAACTAAAGAGGAGTTCACAACAAAGTACTACTCGTGCTAAGTTTACTTGTTCTGTGTCAAGGCACAATTCAAAATACAACAAGGAAAACCTTTTTATGTTTTTTTCTTAAAGGCAAAAAAAGAGGAAATACATTTGCTACCAAAGAAATTCACTCATACAAATGTAAACAATATCAAAATTATACAGGTTTGGGGAAAAAAAGCTTCAGACTACAGCATAATGACCCAAAGAAAACATGGCCGAGCTTCATAATCTTAGCTTTAATGTCGCCAGAGTTTGTTTCAGCACATGAGCCCTGAATACACGTCATACATGTCTGTTTAAATAGCCGACTGGGAGTGCATGCTGCAGGAGTGGAGGAGGTCAAACGGAGTCTTAAACGTTCTGTTCGTCAGGTCAGGAATTTTCAAAAAACGCTTCCCATCATGCGTAAAATAACAGAGCACTACTTGCAACTTGTACCCTTGAAATAAATATATGAAATGTGGATCCAAACATGCTTTAACTCTGCACCGAAAGAGAGGCGTTTTTGTCATTCTTCCCGAATCGCTGACTTGATGAGGGTGGATGTGAGTGCAGATCTCAGTGTGTGTGTGTGTGTGTGTGTGTAAGTGTGTGTGAGGAGACCCCACCACCCTCTACCTTGAAGCCATCGCTGATAAGACTCGACACGACTGGAGGGGGAAACAACGGAGGGATTCGTTTGCACCAGTCTCACCAAATTAGATCAACGATTAGCCTGGGAAAGCACGAAAAATGAGGCCTTTCTGAATATTTCTGTTCAAAACGAGGCTTTTTTGATCTTTCTTCGCTGTTTCTTCATGCTCAAGGAACTAATTCTACCCAGAATCCCTCGCAGGGAGCGAATACACAGTTTATTTGCCCTGGAGGGGTTAAAAAGCTCTTTAGATATGAGTAGTGTACTATCTAGGCTGCAATGTTACCTATTAATCAGTGTCAGCTTTAGAATAATGTCAGTCAACATATCGTGTGCTTATTTACACCAAATATCATACAACTACAACTGCGTCACTACATTTTTCACATTTGCAGCTAATTTTCTGTTTTATACTTTGGTTGGTACCTACGTGTTTAAGATGTTCACCCTAATTTGTACTTTTTTTTTCATGACTCTTGTTTCACCTCTGTAGTGTTTCTGGCTCTGACAGCCTCACAAGCTGAAGCTTCGGTGGTGCTGCTTGTTGAACTGCTGCTGACGCTCTTTGGCGGACGTTTCCATCAGCTTCTCTCTTCTGTCGAAAAAGCCACCTCTCTCCCTCTCCCCATCATCCCCAGTCACACTCCCCACGTCGCTGAGGTCCCCGAGGTGCTCGACGGAGTCGTATTTCTCCAAGTCGGAAGCGATGGTCTGCAGGCTGAAGACCGAGAGGGAATCTGAACCCGCTCTCTCCCTCTCCTTCTCGTTCTCCTTCTCCTTGTATCTGTCCACCAGGTCGATGGTGGCGTCCACTCGATCTCTTCCCATCGCGGTGCTGCTGCAGGCTCCGTCTTCTTTCTTTACTCTGATGTCGGACTCGGCTCCGACGGGGGGGCTCCGCCCGACGCAGACCGTGTGGCAGCCTCCCTCGGCCTGGTCCCGCCCCCTCTGAGCGTGGATCTGCTCGCTGATTTGTTCCAAGTTTCGTAAGGCAATGGAGTAGCGCGTCTTTACTTTGGCTACTTGCTGTTCCAGCTGCAGCACTTTGGCCTTGTTCTCCTGCAGTGACAGAGGGCACAAGATCTTTAATCATTAATAGATTATATTACAGCTTCTTTAAACAACTCAGCAGCATGTTTACCGGACAACTACACAATCAAAACTTCTTCTTGGGAGAATAAGAAGCAATGAGTTCTCAGAAAACATGATACACTGTACAAAACTTCCTCAGTATTCTCCAGCATCCAGAAACAGAGGTGTTTCTGAGCTCTGTGTGTCTGCAGTACCTCCAGGATGTGATTGAACTGGGCCTTGAGCTCAAAGTAAGGTTTCGATTTCACAATGACTCTTTTGAGGGACTTTTGCAGCATCTGGACCCGAGCCTCGGCCTCCTGGCAGGCATGCGTGACGCGCATGTGCTCCCTCTCACTGCGGAGTCGCTCCTCCTCAGCCTCGTTCACCTGGGAGCGACACACAGGAGCAGTGTTTTTTAATCACACAAACACAAAGCAGAGCACAGTGCATTAATGAGTACAAGGTATGAAACTCTCTCTTTACTGAAGTGTGAAAGCAAACCGAACAACAGAGAGAAACAGTTTCATGTCACCTCACTCCACAGCTGGTTCAATTTAAGGCAAACTCCATCAATTTAACACATTAAAATAATCAGTTTTGCAGGTCTGAGTGAGAACTTCTCTATTTGTAAAAAGGTGCAGCTCAATACTACACAGACTCTTACAAGAAAAACACATCTGAATCTCCGCCTGCGCTGTCCTTGGTCGAGTTGCTCTGTGCGTAATGAAGGCAGCAGATTTTTGAAAAGAAAGAAGCGAGGAATAAAACAAGATGACACATCTGGCTCTGCTGCACTGAGTTTGAAACATGTAAAATATTTAAATATAACAGAAGTGAATAGACCAACTCTGATTAAGCTCGTTGATTTATTCTTATGTCACTATCTAACACATTTTAGACACATTCTTATTTTTTGTTTGTTGTACTATCAGGAATTCTTCCATTTAAGACACCAGAACTTAATATCACATGACCCACTCAGCCCAGGTCCAGTTTAACAGCATTATTTCAGAGCATGTCTCCCTCCTCCTCTTTGTTACCTTGGAGGTAGCATGGTTGAGCATCTCCTGCCAGGTGGGATCCAGGGTGTTTTTCCCATCAGCCATCAGGCCCTGCTCCGCCACATAGACCATCTCTCTGGCAGCTGTGTGCATGGAAACTGCTCTTTCATAGCTCAAAGCTGCCTTCTGGGTCTCCTGCTGAGCCTAAAGACAGCAAACAAAACTTTTACAGCCAACAGAAGAGGAATATAACAAGGACAAGACCTCCTTTTTCAATCAGATATCTGTAAAACTATATTTGTTAACCAAATGCTTAAGTTTAATTAGGTCCATAAAGCTGATTTATATGTAGGCACAGGTAGGTAAGAAAAGGTAAAACATAAACTTTACCTGTTAATTTTCCACAGGGGAAAACCTCACACAGCAGTGCTACCATGGTAACAACACGAGTATCTTGTGTATCTCATACTTCACATCTGGCATCAGAATGAATCTCCCATGCATATTGAATGAGCTCTCTCTCCTACACAGGCATGCAGGAGATTTGTACAGCGATATGTTCGCTGACAGCGACTATGTGCATTCCTTCTGTGCAGCAGGGAATGTGTTTGTAACGACACTACAGTACAAATCGTTGATCGCCTCAAAATACTCTCTGAACATTTGGATTTCAACATTTTACAGTGTATTTAAGGAGTTGCACTTATATTTAAGAGCTTTCCACTACTTTTTAGTTTATCCCAAGATGCATTTTAGAGCTTAATGGGAATAGGCACAAAGACTGAACCAAAGCAATTAAATAATAAAAATTACTTCCTGATGACAGCTTGTGCTGAGTCACACTGGAAAGTTACAATGAAAATGTAAAAAAGAGGCTGTTTTCTAGTCTAATCTACGTGCACTTCAACCCCGGTTGAGTGAGAACGGCCTCACTTTAATACTGCCAGTTCCTATTTTAATTTTAACACAGTAAAGTGCACAGAAGCAATAAGACTTCTTTAAGATGTACATACTTTAGTTTCCCAACATTTCAACATGTTTAGAGATGCATATTGCTTGAGTTTACCTCTTTAGCGAGGCGACGGGCCTCATAGTAGGGTCTCGCCTTCTCGATGCAGCTGCCAAGCTGAGAGCTCTGAGCGTTTAGCTTCCTGGCAGACTCTGTGAGGATCTTCCGGTACCCTGATCTGGCATCCTGGATGGTTAACGCATGAAACGACAAGATTAGATTTACCTGTAATGGAATGACTCATGAGATTTCAGCAGGAGTGTGTCTGTGAGTGAGTAATCACTTCAGTGAGTTTCAACTATTAGCACCAATACATTTTCCATTTTAAGAGTTCTGACTTTGAGACATCATGGAAAATAAAATTATCATATTGATCAGCACAGTCTGGGCAGACTACTAAAATATTTAACAACAGAGAGACTCTACAGAAACTCCCAGGGTGACGGTTAAAGCTCTTTTCACATTTCTCATGAGTTTTTTATTGTCAATGTCAAAGCTTTTTTATTCACTCTATTTTCCATATTTTCAGTCATGTGAGGAAAGACTAAAAAAAATGTTCCTAATTGGGTGAAAGTCTATTTTTACTTACATCCAACTGCAGTTCCAGTTTGTTGATCTCTGCACTGGCTTCATTGAGATGCTCCAACTCTTCCTGTGGGAAAATAAGATACTGCTTTAGACTTTTATTAACAACCAGAGAAAAAATGAATATTCCTCTATCGCATGTAGCCTGGGCAAATTAGCAGTAGTTTTGAATGTCATGTATTATCAGTACATTTAAAAGTCCTAAGGTTGTTTGCAACAGTAATAAAGAAAGTGAAAGACTGGAATAAAGAGAATTCATTGGTATTTTGCTGTGGTTCAAAGAAAATGTCGGTGCAAGTTTCTATCATCTGACAAATACTTAATTTGGTTTGACAACCGGATTTGCACAAATTAGAAAAATAATGTTTACGTCTTTAAAATATTTGTATTCCGCTGCTCATCTACCTCTCAACCAAAAAGTAATCCAAAATTACCCATCTATGTACCATTCAACAATTATTACAGACTGGTTTATTAATATATCACCCTAAGTAAGTGGAGGTTAAAAGATGACTAACAGAGAAAACGTCAGGTGATGTCTTTCATACCTGGATCCTGGGGTCCAGCTCCTCCTCATAGGGGCTGTGTAGTTGCTCTCCCACGCATTTCTGTTTTTCACCTGAGCTTTCCTCGCAGGTGTCCCTGAGCCCGGTCTCTAGTGTGTTTCCATTAGTTTCAGCAGCTTTGACCTCCTCTTCCCCACCGGGGATCACCTCCCTCCAGTCCCCCGCGTCTGACTCCCCGGACCCAGCGGGGCTCTCTCGCAAGTCGCCTGGCTCCATTCCAGGCCACACGGTTTCGCTAGCAGACGCGTTAGCCGAGTGCTTCGCCTGCAGACGTGATAGCTAATCGCCCCCCGAGCCCCGGCCTTTTAACACCGGTTGAGTGTTATTCAGCAGGGCTAAACTATAAAACGATTCCCCTGGTGGCGACTGTTGCCGGGTTCGCGATCTGCCATATTAAAAATCACACCGAAACGCGAACCAACTGAAGCCAGCCTCGCCTGCAGCCCGGTGAGCTAACAGGCTAACACCGTCAGTGAAGATTTATCGGTTGTTTTTACAGTAAACAGGTGAGAATAAATAGCTTTTGAGAGATGATAAACAAAAGGAGGCCGTTCACTTCGTGCCCCCGTTACATGTGTTCTCTCCTCCATGTCTTACCCGTCCCTCGTTACTTTAGCTAGGCTAGCTAGCTAGCGGTTTCGCTCTCACATCATCTTTACAAATGAGGTAAACAGACAAGACTAGTTTGCAAAGGGACGCGCTCCGACGTTTGTGCCCGGGCGGCACCCGTAGACACGACCGACTGTCACAGCCAGGAGCCGACTCATTCCTGCCATGAGCGAGAAATGCAAACTAGTACGGCTAATTTGCAAA
>JAPZDZ010000025.1:5303163-5319750 GCA_029783805.1 Acanthurus tennentii
AGTTACACATGATACATTTGAAATCACTGATTTCTCAAAATTACCAAAAGATTGAGTAAAGATGTTGAGAAAAAGAGCGTGTGTGGGGGCAGAAATTGTCCAGAGCATGTGTGATTGTAACTTTTCACTTCCCTGGTGCTGCAGTCATGCTCTTCTGCAGCAAATTTTGATGCCTTTCTATGGTTTGTATAATGTATAATGGTCATTGTTCTATGAGAGAATATAACATGTTTAACATGCAAGAATAAAGCCGCTGTCAGATTCTGCACTCACATCTTCCAGGAGGTACTGTGGGATTTGAGTGGTCTTTCCGGAGCCTGTCTCCCCCTCGATGACCAGGATCTGGTGCTCATGGATGGCAGCGAGCAGGTCCTCTCTGTAGGGGAAGATGGGCAGGCTGCGTCGGACCTCCTGCATGGACCGTTTGTTGAGCTCTGCCTGAGAAAGAGTCTGAGCTTCCTGTTCCTAAACACAACAGAGCCAACTGATGTCTCAGTGGAAGGCAGATTCAAGATCTCACAAGAAAAACTGTGTTTCCTTCCAGAATGATAAAAACTGTTTGACTGCAGATTGAAAACTGTGGCGTAACATCAGTCAGCGTGTACACAGTGTACAAATAATCCCAAATAAATAAGAAACACCTAATGAACCCCACCTTTTCCGTGCGAGTCCCCTTCATGGTAATGGCAGTGCTGACAAAATCGATCATCTCGTCCTCCTCCAGGATCAGCTGGTACTTCTCCTGCTCGTGCCTCCTTCCTTGCTCTCGCTCCCTCTTTGCTCCGAAGCTGAGGGAGGCCGTTTTCAGCCTCTCCTCCTCCCAGCGGCCTTGCTCTCCTCCCAGCTCCATGGGTGTTTCCTCCAGCTCCAGGTCCCTCTGGGGAACCTCCTGTTCAGTACAGAATCACGGTGAAAGAGATGAACATTCAAACGTACACACACTTGATCAGGTGACCGTCTCTTCGATACTTCACATCCCTTGTTCTTACCTTACTTCTCTTCTCCTCTGGCATGTAGTACCTGTTCTTCCTCTCTTCCTGTTCCTTGGCACCGGCCTTTTTATAATCTTTAGCCAGGTCCCGAAGGGTGCGTTTGTATTCTAATTCCTTTCTCTCCCTCTCGGTCAGTTCCTCTGTGGCGAAAAGGTACTCGTCATCTTTGATCTCTGCCTCCAGGTCCTCCAGCTTCTCTGCTTCTCTCTTCTTTAGATAATCCCAGCGAGAGCGCTTCCTTAACTCTGGCAGCTTGACGGGGACAGAAGACGACAAAGGATCCCAAACTTTAATACACAGTTAGGATTCTCATAACTGTATTTACTGTCTTAATTCCCCTAAACAGTATATTCCAAAGCCAGGAAGTGTGGTTCTTAAGAAGTACTCAGAGTGTTCATAACCATAATTAGATTTTTCAACAGATACAAAAATCTAAACTAACTAAGGGAACCTACCATATTCTTCTGATCATCTTCAGCCATCTTCAGCCTCTTCTGAGCTTCCTCATAAGCCTGCAGAAAATTAAAACACAAGGTAAACGTGTTTCCCTTCATGACAGAGAGGATATAATGTTAGAATTCCTTCATCGCACACCTTTTTGTCCGTCCTTTCTGTTATGTTGCGGGTTTTGTCTTTGTCTCTCTGCTTTACTCGCTCGGCAAATGCATCTCTCTCTTCGATGTCCAGCTGTCGCTCTCTCTCTTCCCTCTCCCACTCTTCCTCTTCCTCCTCTTCTTTCTTGACAGGATCTTGGTCTCTTTGGCCTGCATTACCCCTAATATTAGAAAAAGTATAACAAACTTTCGTTCAGCTTCTGTACAGCTTTCAGGTGCAACAAAAAATAGTAAAGAAAAAACAGAAAGGATATTACAATTTGTATAAAATATCTAAATGACCTTTTAGGCACTTCATCCTCACTTGACGACTCGCTTTTCTTCTGTCTGATGTGCTTCCTTTTGTTTCCTCTGTCTTTGTCTTTGCTTTTCTTTTTTCCTTTCTGTTTTTCCCTCACAGCATCTCCATCACTGTCACTGTCCTCCAGTAATGTGTATGTCCGGTTCTTCCTGTCCATTTCGATTGCTTCCCGTTCCATCGCTCGGGATGCTTTTTCGACAACCTGCTTGCGAGGAATCTACACAATAAGACAGCGTGGTAACAGATTGTTAGAGAATTCTTTCCCACCAAAACTTCCCACCAATATGAACAGCTATTGTATGTTGACTCCATTTTAAGTTCATCTAGATGTGCTAAGGCAAATTTTATAAGGAATGACGATAGAATTTGTAAAATGCACCTTGTTAAATAGTTCTTGTGCAAATGCAATCACACTCTGGTCGATGTCGATTGTGCCCGTCTCCTTGAGACGAGTCACAAAGTCCTGAGGACTCGATGCTTTCCGTGCAGTGCCAATCATGAACTGAGACACGTATCTGTCACTCAACCCGAGGATGTCATGAAGACGGTCATTCACCCACTGCTCCAGATTGGCCATCCTGCCTGTTGAGAGAGCAGAAACAGCATAAGAACATTGCTATCCGCAATCCAGGCGGAGATCTAAGTAATGGAGTTTAAAAAACTGCCGGCTGCAAACAAACATCCAGTGGTAGTTTAGCTTTACACAATCCTGTGAAGAATTAAAATCTTGGTATCAGTTAAATTGCTGCAAAACCGTTGTTTGTTGCTTTGTTTCATGCTACTCGTTAAGCTTTACCTTTACCTTTACGTTGTTTAGTTGAATAATTGTATGAGTATTATCCTATAAATAAGTCCCCTGCATTGCGCGACTATTGAAAACTGAAGTCAGCATAACATTTCTTGGCTTATGAAACTGTATCTTACTTTGGCTTACAAGGTGAAAGACGACATGATACTTTTCAGACTCGATTAATTAGTGTACAAAAAGCTGTTTTTTTAAAGTCTGCAAGTCGTTGAAAAATGAGCTACATACTTATTTTTTTGACTATTTTCATTAATGCCTCTGTATGTAGCTAAGTTGTAAGACCTTCAGCAGTAAATGTTAATAGTTCACTAGTAAGGTTTTCAACTATTGCAGGAGTCTTACTTTAACTTGAAACTATGTGTGGAAATTGTTATTGCGTTTTTTGAGATGAAAGTCTCTCTCTCGACATCACTTACCACTTCTCAGTTTGCTCAAATAACGTTGTTGTGATGAGAGAAGTAGCAGGTTGTGAGTTAGCTACAGCACCTGAGCTAAGTGAAGCTAACGTTACAAATAAGTTGTTAGCATGAGTTGTAGCTCATAAACTCCCAGCAGTTACTCTTGACAGATAAATCCATCCCTCCGTAACCATGTGAAAATATTTATCTGTAGTTTTATTTTGAATTTCTCCCAAAACTACCCTCAAATAAAATACAATCAACCATGATTTGCTAACTTCGTTTAACGCACGTTAAGGTCGAAAGCGGAAACACGTCATGTAAATCTGCCGAAGAAGAGCAAAGCAAAACAAAACGATAGGCTCTGCGGTGCTTACTGCCCCCATGCGGCTATCAGAAAAAAACACCTATCATCATAAGCTCCTGTAAAAAACACGAGTCACACTTTTACTCAAAAAAGAAATGCGGGAAAAAACAACTGCACAATATTGTTAAATTGAAGATTTTACGGTTTATCCGGTTAACTCTCCACCGCTGTACTGCGAAACCACAATTGCATGCAAAAACTGCATTTTAAAAAGAATACAATCATTCATTTGAACGTCTCTTTATACTATATAAATATGAAAACGCCTAATAAATAAACCAGGTATAGTGGTTCTGCAGATGCAATTTGTTGTTGTTTGTTTTGTACTGTATGTTTTTTGGATGTTGCGAAATGCTCAAAGCCCACCTACTTGTACAACTTGTGTCGGTAATTACAATAATAATTAATAACTCGGATGTCTTACTCAAACTCGAACTAAAATTATGCTGACATACGACACACCTCCTGTATGAGTGATAAAATAAAAGGAAGGGAAGCGCGCTTTTGTTCCAGTCAAGACATAAGTTGAAAGTGATCAATAGCCTAATTACTAATCAACACTGTTGAAGACATCAGGCTCCTGAGTCCCTCCGGTTCTTTCACTCGACAACCCGTGTTGTTTCATTTGTGAGCTGGCAGAGATGAAAACCCTCCGGGGATCACCGGTGTCGCTGCTGCTGCTGCTGCTGCTGCTGGCAGGAGTTTGCATTGACGCGTACAGGCCCGTCATCATCGTGCATGGCCTCTTTGATGCACCGAGACATCTTAAAAACTTGAATCGCTACATAGAAAAGGTAGGACGCCTTCTCTTTCAAAACATTAAAAAATAACAGTTAAAGTTTTGCGTTAAATTGTTGCTTATGTAAATGAAGATCATCAGAATGATTTTAAGTCACGACTGTAAAAAATATTCATTTAGCAGACTGAACAGTGATGCATCATATGTTCGAGTGAACTTATAAAGTAAAATATAATGTGCAAGTAAGAAGTACAGTATTGAAGTAAATGTACTCAGTTACGTTCCAGCACTGATTAAAATTCATCAATGAAAGTCTGTTTCGCCTGTCTTGGCTGAACTTTTATACATTTTTTGAACCTGGTCTCTAACTCAACATTGAAGCCTCATATCATTTTAACTTTGTGAGCATCAGCAACAGTCAAGCAGGACCTCTTAAAGTTTATTTTAGACCTGTAAGCTGTAGATATTACCGATTATTCTAAAGGCAGTCACACTTCAAGTGAAGTGAAGTGAAAGTCAGAAAGTAGTTTCAAGGTCATAATTTCTATTTCTCTGTTATTTTCCTTTCTTTATTTTCGATTTCATTTTTTTTTTAAAAGAAAACTTTTTAAGAAAACTTTTGTATTTGAGCCTCACTTACATCGTCAGTCATCAGTCTTATAGTTTACTTGCACTTGATTCAGTCAGGAAATTATGGTTCTGTTAATCCTTTTCCTTCTCACTTTTTTTCCCTCATGTTGTGTTCAGGTGCATCCAGGCACCGAGGTGAAAGCGATCAGCTTGTACAATAACCTGGCCAGCTTGAGGCCGATGTGGAAACAGATCCAAGGCTTCAGGGCTGCCATTGATCCCATCATGAAAAATTCTCCTGATGGCGTCCATCTTCTGTGTTATTCACAAGGTTCTGTCTCTCATTCACAAAGCCAATGTAGCACACACACAAATGCATACACTTACCTTTCTTGAGGCAAGTAAACAGAAAATATTTAAATGTCACCATCAGAGTTTAAAACACTGAAAAGAAAGAGGAGCCAATACAAACAAAGGGAAAAGTATTTGTTCTTACATTAAAAGCTTTAACTAACGTAGGGAGAGACAATATAAGATAAGCAGGTAAATATACTGGTTGTTTAAAACATTATGAAATTTGGAATATTGGGATTTGACTTTGGGGAGAAATACACAGAATAAAGTAAGATTATACCTGAGTCCTGAGTCTTCAGTGTCCAGCATTAGTTTGACTATATTATCAAAATGTGATGATAAAACACTTGGGAGCCACTTTAATTAATTGGACTTTAGCTGTGAAGTTTTGCCTGCATGTGTGTGTTTGTATGTTTTCATTCATAGTTACTGTACTAGTTTTATATAGTCAACCAGAAATAAAGCAAATATAGATGCAGTGCACATTTCTAATAATTTAATTTAATTTAATTTTTAAACCTGTTTAGTTTATTTGTGAGAAACAATACATAAAACACATGGTTTTATTCAAGGGATGTACTGCTGTAGCTTTAAGAAATTTAACTGGCACCAGAGTATATTTATATATATTTTGGGAAGTGTTTGCGTCAGTTGTGATCCAAAAAAGAGGCGCCATTTAGTCTGAGAGAGACGCAGATAAATTTTTACTCTAAGATAATGTTAGAAAAATCAGGATGTTGAATAATTTGTTACTGCTAAATACAAGGACAAAAAGAGATTACACAGAGCAAAAGGGGAGTCAGTGTCCTTTTGCTGAAGGTTAGTCAGATAAAGTAATCAGAGTATTTCAGTACATGCAGGAATATGCAGTGCAAAAAAAGTCTCATTCATCTTTCCCAAAGTCTCTCCTGCTTTTTTTACAAATGCAGACACACAAACATGCATGTGTGCAACGCAATGTAAATATTTAACCGACATGTTGTAGTAGTTGTGCATTCACACACTCCTCTTTCTGATCACACACACATAAAACGGAGGGACGGTATCTTCATACAACTGACCTTCAACTTCTGCTAACATTTTTCTAGCATACCAAGATAAGTGAACAGTTCGTGAAGATTCATATTCTGTCTTATGCATGTCTTTTTGTTCTTAAAAGTTCAGAGAAAATACATAATAAATGAACAAGAAAAAAAAGCCTTTACAACCAGAAATGCCAAACTTTTAATCTTAGCATGGACTAGCAGTTGTTTTTTTTTCAAGTAACGGCCTGAAAATTATGTGTTATTATCGACATCTGTGCTTTACACTGTGACAAAAGCCTTTTGTGAAATAATGATAATAGCAATCAAATTCTACAATTGCACTTTAAAAGCAGAAAAAGGTGGTAATTAAATGAGAAATAAAACAATAACATTAAGCCCTAAATAATAGATTTACCTCATTAAAGTTTATTATTTACAGCATATAAACCCCTTTATGCTAATATAGATACTAAAAAATGTAACTTCAATGGAGAAAAAAGGAACGAAACGTATGAAAGAACAACAGAGAAGTGGAAGTAAATATAAATATTCTTCTGCTAAATAAGCTGTGATCCCTTTATTAGAAATCGTATTAGCCTGCTATGTCACAGAGTGATTAATGGAGTCCACAGTTCACAAGAGAAAAAGCAAAAAGCGAACTGCTTTGTCCAATTCGTGTCCATTCCTTTAATTTATAACCACATTCCTGCTAAATGACATTTCCCATCAGCCTCGGCTGTGCTTTTATTAGAAAATAAATGCAGAGTTACACAAAAACATACTTAACATGTTATACCAGCCAAACATGTCAGCATTGTCTTTGTAAGAATGTAATCATGCCAAGGTTAGCTAGCAAAAACACTGACAGATACAGTCTCATCTGCCAGCATGGTTAGACTGATAGCATTTAATATATTGCCCTTTTTATTCTCTCATTTTTAATTGATCTTATTTAAATTTCAAAAAGGGGTTGCAAATCTTCCTCACATATTTTTCAAACATATCTGCTGCAAAAAGTAGAAATTCCAGTGGCCCAGTGTCAATAAATGAAATAACTACACATAAAACAAACACACAAAAAACCCTTTACAGCCCCATCAGTACACAAACAAATAGCTTAATCTAGCACAAATTTGTTGGAAAAAATTTAGCTCAAAAATAGGCTTCACAAAAACAAAATTCAAAATGTAGATGAAAGACAAAATATATGAAAGTGTATTCAGAAATTGATGGTTTATCATCTGAAGCCAGAGGGTTCCTGCAATAGAAGGGATCACTGCATCAGATCATATACGAGGCCTTTGTATGTTTTGACTCTTCTTTTCTCTCTTATATTTTAAGGTGGTCTGATATGTCGAGCACTTCTCGCCACGACTCCGGACCACAACGTGCACTCCTTCATTTCCCTGTCATCACCCCAGGCCGGACAATATGGAGGTCAGGAGGCATAATTTTATGCTTTAAACATGTGCAACCCTTGTCTTACAGAGAAAACTGACATTTTATGGCTTTGTTGTCCCTGGGTGAATTAGCAGTATTGATTTGTGGTCAAAACACATAAGCAAAAACTGTGTTTTCATCGTCATTGTCCACAGTCACAGATTTCCTGAGGCCAGTTTTTCCAAAAAGCACGAAAAAGACGGTGTATCGTATTTGCTACAACAAACTTGGACAGAAACTGTCTATTTGC
Organism: Acanthurus tennentii; assembly: GCA_029783805.1. Lineage (NCBI taxonomy): Eukaryota > Metazoa > Chordata > Actinopteri > Acanthuriformes > Acanthuridae > Acanthurus > Acanthurus tennentii. Next base: position 5,311,019 of record JAPZDZ010000025.1, read on the forward strand.
AACTACTGGAAAGGTGAGTATGAGGAAGAAAAAGGTTAATTAAAAAACAAAAAAATTAACTGTAACTGAGGAGAACCTGCAGACTAATTTATTAAATTCAACAGATTTGTGTTTATTATTTCTCCACAGACCCTCACCATCTGCCCCTTTACAAGAAGAGTAACAGATTTCTGGCAATGCTTGATGGTGACAGAGCTAACAACGACATGGAAGGTAACGCAGTGAATGATTCACATCACATTTATTTGCTCTGGAAAAATGTGTTTCAAAGGACAATAACCATACTTTTCCCCATTAAACTTCCTCAGCTTGGAGGAAAAACTTCCTGCGCATCAAGAAGCTTGTGCTGATTGGAGGACCGGATGATGGCGTCATCACACCGTGGCAGTCCAGGTTTGACTGTCATCAGTTTTTTATTATATATATACACAATGTGGATTTTCATTCATTTAAATGTGTGAATAAATGACATTTCTTGATGGAAATAGTCACTTTCAACAGAGACTATAGAGTTACAAGAGACACACTACTCACTGATTTTGAATGGGAGTCTATGGGGGGAATTCATAATGACAAAGATAATGGTTATACATACAAATCCTGGCCCTACCCACCTAAAACCAATCATTTGCTCTATAGCAGTTAAACTGACAATCTTTTAAGCCAATCGTGTGTCTGTAGATATGCACATGCAGAATAGAGCTTTACAGCAGTTCAGTTCAATGAACAGCTTGAAAATTGTTTATCATCTTTTTGTAGACACAGTAAACAGTATTGACGAAACAGTATTTTAACCGTTTAGATGTTTGTGTTGTAAAAAATTGAACGCATGCGTGGTAGAGGTAAAGATCATGAAAAAAATGTGTTTAAACATTATTTTGAAGCAAAGACAAAACTTTTTTTAGCTGTTTATGAATGATTTCTCTGGTGAATCTATATATAGTTTTATTATCTGGATGTCCACTAAGTTAAAGCATAAATCGTACATATAGAACCTTTAAAAATGAGAGGAACAAAAAGGAGTTTAAAGTGAGGGGGATTTGTTCGCCCTCGCACCCACTAGAAATGAAGGTCATGGTTTAGATGGGGAAATAGGTGCACCAGCAGAACCTCCAAAATGTGTATTGTGTTACCTGTTGGGTAAGACAGCTGCAGAGGTATTGCAGCTTCTTAATCTGAACTGACTGTTTCCTCTTTCTTACACAGCTACTTTGGATTCTATGACAGCGATGAAAATGTTGTAGATATGAGGAACCAGAAGGTATGTTGCAAACTAATTTGTTTGTTTATTTTACAACTTCCATTGAATCAAAACTCTTCCTAATTTTCAGGCCCTGTACAAAATATTTCATGTCTCTCTTTCCTCTTGATCTATAAATAACCCGTCCTTCTCTTCTTCTCTACTGCTTAAAGTTTTACAAGGAGGACACGTTTGGGCTGAAGACGCTGGACGCTCGTGGAGACATTTCGCTGTGCATTAAGTCGGGGGTGAAGCACCTTCTGTGGCACTCCAACTTCACGGTCTTCACAAGCTGCATTGAGAAGTGGCTTACATGAAAACAACTAAACAAAAAATATGCAAGAGATGCTAATTCAAGGTTGTACTCGGCTGAAATTATGACTATGCAAACAAAACAGTTACACACTGTTAGGCACTGCTGCATATAGAAGAAAATAAAGGCTTAAGCAATTGCATTTTGCATAACTCTTCAAATATCTGTCAACTTCTCAGAAGCTGCGGTTGTGGTTGTTGAAAAAGAAACCATCTTTAGCTGCCAGCAGTTCTTCTTAGGATCTGATTGGTTTAGATTCATGTGATTCAGCCTTGGGCTCATAACTTGAAGCCTGGCAGGAATGGTTCTTCTTCACAGGATCTCATGTAATCATGTTTATCAAGCTGCCATGCTTCACCTGCTGGCAAGAAAAAAATGTCTCATTCCATCCACTAGAGGTCACTTACTTGCTGCTGTTAGGGCGAGGTATTTGTGTAAGGTCATATAAACAGCACACAGTGAGCTCAGTAAAACAGTATTTAAATATTGAAAGTCCATAAGCAAGATGTTTCACATCATCAATATAAATTCCTTTCATTATTAAATTTAAAACACAATGTAGTTTTTACCTTCAGGTTTAAACAAATTTTAATGAAATAATCATTTAGCAATCAGTTCAAAATAACATTATTTTTTATGATGCGTTTTGGTCTGACTTTATATTTGGAACAGATTTTAAATGTAGGGATTATCTGTCTTTTTTTACTTTCTTGTGAAAGAAAAAAGTTTTCATACACAACCACTACTGCATGCTCTTGCGATTTCCATTAAATATCCTCAAATGGTTCTTAATATTACTGGTAATGGTCTGAAGGGACATGCAGATCCAGCAAGGCAACAACAAATGATTTGCTGCCCTCTGGTGGCGGTTCATGGTATGTTGCTGTCTTTAAAGGGGAAACTCAAAATGTTTCACAAAGCTTTGAAAACAGTTTTGTCCTCTACTCCCTTGGGATGAAACTTTTAGTCATGTTGTTTTTCTGGGTTCCCGCACACAGAAAGCAGCTCAGTTACATCTGATATGTGATATCTGTTTCAGCCAAAAGTATTCTGGTGTTAAAGGATCCTTTGAGAATATTTCAAATGCTGTGCTTTTTATGTATTAAAGTATTTTGTAGAAGCATAAAAATTATTGGTATGTTTGTTTATCTTATTTTTTACTGAACTGAGATTCAATCCTGGATCTATAACATCTGACAATGTCCACTACAATACTGTTAAATGGGGCTTTTGGAAATAATCACTATATAATAATAATCTTTAATCCTGAGTTATAAATACTGACTGTTTGCAAGAATAGAAAACCTCTACAGTTTAAAGTAGATTAATGCACGATTCCCAAGTTTATTCCAACGTTAGTTATAATTCCCTCAGACCCCAACAGAGTCCCTGAACATAAGAACATTGTTATCCGCAATCCAGGTGTTGATGTAAGTCATTGAGTTTAAAAAACTGCAGGCTGCAACCAAACATCCAGTGATAGTTTTGCTTTACACAAGACTCGTTGAAAATGAGCTACCTACTTAATTTTTGGACTATTTTCATTAATGTATGTAGCTAAGTTGTAAGACCTTAAACAGTTATTGTTGTTAGTTCAATAGTAAGGCTTTCAACTTTTGCAGTAGGAGTCTTATTTTAACTTGAAACTACGTGTGGAAATTATTATTGCGTGTTTTTCGATAAAAGTCTCTCTCTCGACATCACTTACCACCTCTTAGTTTGCTCAAATAAGAAGCAGGTTGTGAGTTAGCTACAGCACCTGAGCTAACTGAAGCTAACGTTACAGATAAGTTGTTAGCATGAGTTGTAGCTCATAAACTCCCAGCAGTTACTCTTGACAGATAAATCCATCCCTCTGTAGCCATGTGAAAATATTTATCTGTAGTTTTATTTTAAATTTCTATCCAAACTTCCCACTAATAAAATACAATCAACCATGATTTGCTAACTAAGGTCGAAACGGAAACACGTCATGTAAATCTGCCGAAGAAGAGCAAAGCAAAACAACACGATAGGTTCTGCGGCGCTTACTGCCCCCATGCGGCTATCAAAACAAAGCACTCATCATCATCATAAATTCCTGCAGAAAACAAGACTCACATATTTACTCAGAAAAATTGCGAAGTAAACAACTGCACCATTTTGTTAAATTGAAGATTTCAAGGTTTTATCCAGTTAATTTTTACCGCTGTACTGCGAAACCACAAATGCATGCGAAAACTGCATTTTAAAAGAATATACAATCATTCGTTTGAACGTCTCCCTTACACTACATAAAAATGAAAACTACTAAATAAACCAGGTATAGTGGTTCTACAGAGGAAGTTTGTTGTTTGTTTTGTACTGTATGTTGTTGTGTTGTTGTGGCATGCTTCATATATAAAGCCTACCTACTTTTACAACACTTTGTAGGAAATAATAATAAGTATTAATATTAAAGTAGTAGTTGGGACAGAAGTTGCAGAACTAATAGTGCCCCAGCAGTATCATAACAAACTGTTAAACTAAAGTAGATCTGATGAATTTTTTTTCATTTATGCTACAATAAATATTCCTGTCATTTGATGGGCTGACGGCGTCCTAATCCAGTTGTTACTCAGTCTTGAACGCGGATGTCATCTTACTTAAACTCGAACTAAAATTACGCTGACAAACGACACACCTCCTGTATGAGTGATAAAATAAAAGGAAGGGAAGCGCGCTTTTGTTCCAGTCAAGAAGAAAGTTGAAAGTGATTGATAGCCTAATTACCTATCAGCACTGTTGAAGACATCAGGCTCCTGAGTCCCTCCAGTTCTTTCTCTCGACACCCCGTGTTGTCTCATTTGTGACCGGGCAGAGATGAGAACCCTCCGGGGATCACCGGTGTCGCTGTTGCGGCTGATGCTGCTGCTGGCAGGAGTTTGCATTGACGCGTACAGGCCAGTCATCATCGTGCATGGCCTCTTTGATGAACCGCAACATCTTCTAAACCTTACTCGCTACATAGAAAAGGTAAGACGTCTTTTCAGTCAAAACATGAAAAGTTAAATTAAAAAATAAATATCGAGGAAAAATGTTAATATATTTTTTGGAGAAACTTCTGAAATTTCCCTTCTATTATGGTCTTGAGATCTTAAAAGACTGACAGAAAAAAAACTAATACTTCATCAAACTGCAACACAAAAATGCTCCTTTACATTTAAAAGTTTTGCGTTGAATAGTTACTTAAGTAAATGAAGAAAAGCACGAGAATTGTTTGAAGTTATGAAGGTAAAAAATGTATGGTCAAGTAAAATTATAAAGCAACATAAAATTTGCAAGTGAGAAGTATTGTATTGGAGTAAACGTACTCAGTTACATTCCAGCACTGATTAAAATTCGTCAAAGAAGGTCTGTTTCGCCTGTTTTGGCTGAACCTTTATACATTTTTTGAACCTGGTCTCTAACTCAACATTGAAGCCTCATATCCTTTTAACTTTGTGAGCATCAGAAACAGTCAAGCAGGACCTCTTAAAGTTTATTTTAGACTGGTAAGCTGTAGATATTATTGATTATTCTAAAGGCAGTCACACTTCAAGTGAAGTGAAGTGAAAGTCAGAAAGCAGTTTCAAAGTCATAATTTCTATTTCTCTGTTATTTTCCTTTATTTATTTTTGATTTCATTTTTTTATTTCAGTTTTGTTTTTTAAGAAAACTTTTGTATTTGAGCCTCACTTACATCGTCAGTCATCAGTCTTGTAGTTTACTCGCACTTGATTCAGTCAGGAAATTATGGTTCTGTTAATCCTTTTCCTTCTCACTTTTTTCCCTCATGTTGTGTTCAGGTGCATCCAGGCACCGAGGTGAAAGCGATCAGCTTGTACAACAACCTGGCCAGCGTGGCGCCGATGTGGACGCAGGTCCAAGGCTTCAGGGCTGCCATTGATCCCATCATGAAAAGTTCTCCTGATGGTGTCCATCTTCTGTGCTTTTCACAAGGTTCTGTCCGTCATTTCATCATTTTCAAAGCCAGTGTAGCACACACGAATGCATACACTTACCTTTATTGAGGCAAGTAAACTGAAAGTCCTGGAGCTTTAATCCAGAGCCAACTTGGGTATTTAACAGCAGAGGGAATCTATTTGAAGACATTATGTGTAAATATATATATATATATATACATCAACACTGAATCAACACTGAATAGAAAGAAGAGCTTATACAAAAAAGGAAAAGTATTTGTTTATGATAAAAGCTTTAACTAACGTAGGGAGAGACAATATAAGATAAGCAGGTAAATATTGCTGAGTATTGGATGGTTAAAACATTATGAAATTTGGAATAGTGGATTTGACACCGGGGAGAAATACACGGAATAAAGAAAGATGATATAAGTCTGATGCATTGGTTTTGATCCTTTTTCAGTGTCCATCATTAGTTTGACTATATTATCAGAGTGTGATGATAAAAAACTTGAAAGCCACTTTAATTAATTTGACTTTCATAGCTGTGAAGTTTTGCCTGCCTGTGTGTTTGTATGTTTTCCATCCATAGTCACTGTACTAGTTTTATATAGTCAACTAAAACCAAAGCAAATATAGATGCAGTGCACATTTCTACTGCTTCTAATGGAACTCCAAGTCAGTTTAATTTAATTCAATTTTTAAACCTGTTTAGTTTATTTCTGAGAAAAAATACATAAAACACATGGCCTTATTCAAGGGATGTGCTGCTATAGCTTTAACTAAGAAATTTAAACTGACAACTTAGTACATTTATATATATTTTGAGAAGTGTTTGTGTCTGACTGGTTACTTCAAGAATAAAAATCAAGAGTCTTGTGAGCCAAAAAACAGTCATTTAGTCTGAGAGAGACGTGGATAAATTCTTACTCCAAGATAATGTTAGAAAAATCATGATGTTGAATAATTTGTTAATTTTGCTTTAATTTTGCTAAATACAAGGACAATAAGAGATTACACAGAGCAAGAGTGGAGTCAGTGTCCTTTTGCTGAAGGTGAGTCAGATAAAGTAATCAGAGTATCTCAGTACATGCAGGAATATGCAGCAGATGTTGCACCTGCACTCAGATGTTTTTTAAACAACAGCTGCAAAAGAAGAAATTCGAATGGCCCGTTGTCAATAAATGAAATAACTACACATAAAACATAAAAAAAAAACATTTCAGCCCCACCTGTACACAATTACCTTAATCTAGCACAAATTTGTTGGAAAAAACACAGCTGTGTAGATCAAATAAAATGTAGATTAAACACAAAATAAATTAAAGTGTATTCAGAAATTGATGGTTTAACATCTGAAGCCAGAGGGTTCCTGCGATAGAAGGGATCACTGCATCAGATCATGTACGAGGCCTTTTCACTGGTTTGTCTGAACTCTCTTGATGTTTTGACTCCTCTTTTCTCTCTCCTTTATATTTTAAGGTGGTTTGATTTGTCAAGCACTTCTCGCCACGACTCCGGACCACAATGTGCACTCCTTCATTTCCCTGTCATCACCCCAGGCCGGACAATATGGAGGTCAGGAGGCATAATTTTATGCTTTAAACATGTGCAACCCTTGTCTTCCAGAGAACACTGACATTTATGGCTTTGTTGTCCTTGAGTGAATTAACAGTATTGATTTGTGGTTGACCCTCATTTTCAAAAAACTGCATGTTTTCATTGTCATTGTCCACAGTCACAGATTACCTGAGGCTGCTTTTTCCAAAAAACACGAAAAAGACGGTGTATCGTATTTGCTACAACATAGCTGGACAGACACTTTCTGTTTGCAACTACTGGAAAGGTGAGTGTGAGAAAGAAAAAGGTTAATTAAAAAACAAAATAAAAATTAAAGCTGCAAGCTGCATTGGACAGGCCCTCACACCCCAGCACCCATCCGAGTGCATTGATCCTGCTTGTACTAATGAGTTTTACCGGGTAAAAGCCATAGGCTGTATAAAAAAGAAAAAAGCTAAGTGCAAAAAGACAATTTTCATAAACTACCGCTGGAGCGAAAGGCTGTACTGTGCGCCAGCTAGCGGCAATAAAAAGAGCAAATCCTCCAACGGGGACTGACTCCATGGCTTGCCTTAAATATTTCTTGGAGGAAGATTATGTAGAAATGAAGACATTTTAGTCAGGCAAACTGATTTTTCACTGTACCAACAGACTGAAGCCTGAAGCTGCACCATCTGTTTTTAATTTTAATGAGTACAGCCCTGGCTCTCCTGCTCACCCAACGTACTCCAACCACAGCTGTAGGCAGGAGAGAGGCAGGTAGGGAAATTCACAGCCAAACAGCCCTTATCAACACCTGTTGTCGGCAACATCGGACACACCTTGTAAACTAAACAGCTCTCTGCAGCACAGGAGTTATCTGTTTGGTTTAAGTTTCAGTTGATCTGATGGGAGTACAGCTATATGCATTTATCTTAAGGCTCTTAGCATAACTTATATTTATCTTACGTCTCAATACTGTAAAATACAGTTAATGGCAGGACTCAATGCACTTACCTGAAATTTGAAATAAGTTTGACATAAAATTAAATGCTAGCCTAACACATGTAGCAGCTAATCAGCCTGCGCTGAGAGGCTGTGAGGCGCCATACACACATTTAGTTATCCTCTCAAATGCTACACAGGGTTCATATAGCACACAGACACAGTTATCATGTGTCCATAAATCAAAATTATCCACAGTAAGATCATCCCCACTGTTTTTTTCAAAGAGTACAAGGCTTTTCTCTGAGTTACTTTAACTGCATGCACACTTCGCTAATGTAGCTAGCTTGTTCATGCTACATTTAGGGTATTAGCCGCAACTCACCAGGATATGAATTGTTCACAGTTCTAAGCAGTTCAACGCAGTTCTACTCAAAGTCACGACTTCTCAAGTGTGAAACTTGTGAAACTCCTTAGTTTAAGATCATTTTTTATCAACTTTATATCTGTTTTTTTCCCCTAACATCCACACGGACTGCATAGTGCTTCCGCGCATTTGGCAAGGCATAACGACTATCAACCTCATGTGAAGGGGAAGTAAGGCATAGCAACCTGGAGTTTAACTAATGCTCAGAGAGTGATGTTCTACTACCACCTTGTGGCCAAAGTAGGACCCATGTTTACTTTGAAGGAAGCAAAAAAATGTTTTTTGAACCAGGCTGTAAATATGTTTATTTCTGCTCTAAAGTTGGCCATTTTAACATGGGCTCCA
>JAPZDZ010000025.1:5360455-5377034 GCA_029783805.1 Acanthurus tennentii
CTCATCAGAAGCTTCAAGTGCAGCCCTACATCCTTTACCCATTATTTTGTTTTGTAACTGGAGTTGTTCCCATGGGCCTCTGCTAAACTTTGTATTTAATGCTAATCAGCTAATATTAGCATGCTAACATGCCATACTAAGATGGTGAAGATGCACAGAGCAACTTGCATGGCTGTAATTTCTTTCATCTGAACTGTTGGTCTGTTTTCAGATTAAGCTCCTGAGCTTTTAGTGATCCTTTGCAGTAAGACACCAGTTTGCACTGATTGACCCAAATATGAGATAAATATGAAAATATTGCAACCTTGCACAATTCTTGGAGACGGCTCTGAAACTCTTGTGCTGTGTTGATGCTCCATGGATGGACCTACAGATCAAAAAGAGAAGGACATAAGCGTCAATATCCTTGTTAAATTACATGTAAAACTCATTATCTTTAGATTGTATATCCTCATCAGTTTTTTCTTCATACCTTTTGGCACAACAGTCATGGTGTTCGTTGGCCAGCTGTTTCTGCGGCTGATCTCATCAAAATTGCTTTCTGCACATGAAAAAACCCAACAAAACAACCATGAAACTCAGACACTGACAGGCACGTGGCATCAAAAGACTTTGAAGTGGACAGTTCAGCCATAGTAGGAAGGAAGTCAGCAAATGGAGACGAGGACAACAAGAGTCTGGATGTCTGAAGATGACCCACAGTTTCTTGGGCGGGCGCTCTTTTGTTCAGGCCACCCCTGTCGCCACAAAATTGTGAATTGTGTCCCAGGAGCAAGACCCATACCCCTCATTTCCTGCACCGGTGCAGCTGTTTCCTGTCTGAAACTGGCTGTTAATTTTTGGGCTCATCAGAGTTTTGTGAACTGATGTCTGTTTTGTTTCCAATGAGTCTTTTTAAGGTTCTTGAAACTTTGTAGCACGTTTCTGAAACTCAACAAATTCTTCTAATGAAATAATTTAAGTAGTTTCCTCTTTTCTGATGGGTTTTAAGAATGTGATGCTGAGTTCTGAGCTGCTCTTCACAGCCGGAAACACTCTGGACATCCGGACAATGTGACTAACTGGTAATAGTGGCAATTAAAAATGAAAAACTGCGAGAATAGTGTCTCTTTCAGAGAAGTACATCCTTGTTTCGTTGTTAAAAGTGTGAGTAACAAGAAGAAAACTGACAACGTAAGGAAATGTAACAGCTAAACTGTTTCTTTGTAAAGGGTTGTAGGCCAGAAAGGTTGGGGGCAACTCGTTTAATTTTATTTGCAAACGTTTTGCTCATTATATGCAGTTTGTTTATTTTTACTATATATTTGCAAACACTTTTTTTTTCAAAGTAACTCATAACTCTGTCTGTCAATCACATGTAGTGCAGGAAAAAGTACAATACATTTTATCTTAAATAATGAGGAGTTGATGCAGGAAACTATTAGATGGTTGTACTCTAGTTAGGTACATATACCTTACTCATGTACTTATGCACAGTACTTGAGTAAAGACATTTACAGTTACTTTCCACAACTGCACACAATTACATTTTTAGGAGCGTAATTACTATATTTTACTGATTGTACTGTATGACCATCAAGTACTTAGATACTGTAAAGTAACTTTTAAAAATATTTATTTTTTTTTACATTAACACAGAAACCTGAAAACTTCAAAAATTATTTGAAAATTTCACCAAATCCACTTTTGCATGTTAACCAGTATTTATTAAATGTTCAAGACTAAGCCAGCAGTAATGAAAGTAAAACTAAAAACAGCAAAAAAAAATATTTATTACATGAGTCAACAATTAAGTTTTTACAACTTAAGAATTCTTTGAAACATAACAAAAAAACTAATTTCCTTCTTAAGAACAAAGAAGCTGAAATTTTTATCAGATTTTGATTTAAAATCTGCCAAATCCTGGTTTTTGCACAAAAACACATGACATTTCATAGTTTTAGCTGAACTGCAAAACCAGCTAAATAAACAGGAACAAAAACCCACAAAAACAAATACAAAAATCTATTTAGTGAAAAAATTAAAACTGTTTTAACTTTAGCAGAAGCTCACGACAAGAAGCAAGAAAAATAACAGGTTTTCAGGGTCTTGAATGAAAATTGGATCATGAAAATAAAGTAGATGATCTCACCTGCTTTCACCTGTAGTCTGGGCTGTTGTGGTGGTGTGTTGTTGGTGGGAGTTGTGGAGTATGAAAAGGTGGGGCTACCTGAAGCGAAGTACACAGAAAGTCAAAGATACATGTTATTAAAGTCACACCAGGGTAGAATATGAGTGACATGAATGATGTTTTGCAAAAAAGACTAGATATCAAAGGCATTGAAAGACCAAAGAGGTGTTGTTGTTGTAAGTCTGTTGGGGACTTTTAAGGACTTTTGGTGTTGGACTTGTACTAGATTGCTAATATTGTAAGAAGTTGCTGTGAAAACCAGAATGCATCCTGGTAACTTTCTTCTTTAGTTGCAGTTTTAACACTGATTTGCAGAAGCTCAATGCTGGTTCAGTCACAAAAAGTTAAAATAACGTAATGGTTCAAGCATCAGAAATGATGGTGACATATTGAACACCAAAACATTCGTTAGCCAAGAGGAACATCTGTTGCAAACACTTGCTTAAGACAGTTAATTCAGTAAATTACAGCCTGATAACACATCATGTTCTTCCTGCATTGATGTTTCAATTTCTGTCCCCATCCTCGATTCTCCTCAAGTAGCAACTGGGTGGAATACTAGTGTTAAAAATCAAATTCTGACATTTAGGCTTGTAAATGTAAAAGTGCATGTTGAAAAATGAAATGTTATTCAAACAGATTTTTGTATTTTGAGCCATTTTTATTTTAAATGAATTAATAGATAAATAAACGTGTATAAAATTATAAAATAGTGAAAATGTCCATCATATTTTTCTGATTGACAGCCCTAAATGCTCTCATTTACATGAATATAAAGCAGCAAATTCACACATTTTCACCTGAAGCCACATTAAGTTTGGCCTTTTTATTTAATAAACTAATTGTTTTAGTTACACAGTCAAAAATTTTTTATTTTTTTTTTAGGGTTTTTTTTAAGTTTTTTTGTTCATCCTCTCGTTGTTTAATTGCTGCATCATTTCAGCTTTATGTGTTAAACATTAAAGCTTCCAGAGATCCTTGTGTCTGATATTTGATCCTACATACATGTAGCCACAATACCTAGTGGCTTAAAACTGATGAAAAGCTTTAAAATGTTAAAACCAAACGATGCAACCAGAGAAACAGAGATGTGAGACATGATGCGAGTCTTACTCTGCCGGAGGTAATTGAGGTGTGAAAGCAGGATGTCTGCGTTGTATGCAGACGTGAGACGCATCATGTCCTCCTTGCTCATCTTGCAAAGGGCTTTGCCATCCAGCGCTTGGAAGAGCATGACGTCCACCTCCTCCAGGACATACTCCTTGATGGCCCAGTCCAACCACTGCCGCACATGGTCCTGCGTCCAGACCTCAGGATCTGACATCAGGAGGACAGAAAGAGTCGAGTTCAACAGATTCAATCAGAAAATCCTGAACAGATTTATAACTGATGTGTTTTAAAGGGCAGGTTGCGTTTGGTCTGGCTTTGCCTTTGGAGTGAAATAGATGCAGTTCTTGCTTTCAAAATGTCACAAACAGGAAGTTGTAGAAGTTACATGGAGATGAGTCATAAAGAAATCATTACAAATAACTGCTCAAACTACAAATAGTCCAAGTCCCTTTCAGCTCAGAAAGAAAAGTTCTCCTTGTTGAAGCTTCACTAGTGTGTTTGACCTTTAAATGCAGAATGATGCATGTGCAGATTAATCACATTCGTAAACTGATGGAAGATAGAAGCTTCACCTGTAAAAAAAAATGGTTTTAAAGCCATTTGTTTTTCATGTGCAAGTTGAAGCTTTGAAACTGAAAGATTAGGTTTTCAGTAAAGTGAAAGAAATCATGTGTCCAGCAGTCAAAAGTTAAACAGATTCTGTAGAAAAGGAAAGTAAATCTTATCATTTAACCGCAAAATAGTTTTTCTTCTCCTCAGTCTCCCTTTTTTTGTAAAAAAACCTTTCAGATATGTCTGATAGGTTTTGGTGTTTAAACTGGGAGAGAAGCTGTTCTCGTAGTTTCTTTAATAAAAAAATTGCTTCTTAAAAATGCAAAAACTAACACATGGCGGGAAAAGTGTCATAAACAAATGACAAATATTCTGAAGAACCTAGAGGGAAACATGATTTGTTTGTAGACCATGAAAGTGCTGAGTAACACCGGAAACTACTCAGATACCAGTGGCAGAGTACCAGTGTGATACTGGGGACTGATTGTGAAATGGATGGTCGGTTTTGTTTAACCACACTGCAAAAACACAGACCTGGTTCAAACTCAAAACATGGCCACCAGTTTCTACTTGACATGCGCACTTTTCGTATTTTTAGCTTTAAAAACATGTGAAACTGACTTGTTTGATTAACTGTTGGAGCCTTAAAGTCTCTTAAAACTCTTAAATTTAAATATAAAGGTCTTTTATTTTAAAAAAACACAACTTAAAGTCACATGTTAAATATATTTTTTCTCATTTTTTTCTTTTTTTTGTAACAAACTATAGTTTTGACCATGTTTTCCACGAGCAAACACCTGCTCTCGTGATTTCCCTAAAGATGAGAGGATTCAGGAAGTAAACAAATGTTTACCGATAATGCTGAACTGACTGTGGCCCCCAGGGGTCTGAAGTGAAGATGCAAAGTATAATGCTTATTATTTTTAATTGTTTTGGCAGCTTGGTCAGGACTTATGTGCACCAGAACTGAGCAGTTTGTTTTATTATATTTCATATAGTTTTTCAGTATTTCCTGATTTCTTTTTTACAAGTCAAAGATTTCAAGCAAATTTTAATCAAACTGCAACAGAGTTAGTTATCTGAGGTTTGAACGTTTCGGACGTGTTTCATGTTATTCTTAAAAATGGAGCACAGTTCAATCATCTGACATTTTATCACATTTTAATAGTTTTTTTTGTGATTTTGTGTTTGTTAGCTCTATGCAGACACATTACTGTATTGAAAATTTAAAAAAAGACAGACTCGCACTTAGAAATGAATAATTTAAAACATTTGTATTGTTATGCATGACTGAGTTCAGAGCATCATCCATCGTTCATTCTCACAAATACAATCAAAATTGGTTACAAATCCATATTATTACAATTTGTTGAAAAAAATATCACCCTTCACACCTGAATGTGTTTTATTTGCTCTCAAAATGGTGTGAAACTTTCCTGGTCAAGTTTGATGTGAAAAATATTAAGTTTAATTTTAAGAAGGTGAAAAATTATTATAAAAATACAGGAAAACACTTTTTATTTTTATTTTATTGACACTAATTAAAGATATTGTACTTAAAAAAATCTTTTGTACAGTTTTGTTTAATTCTAAGAAGCAGATATGTGTAAGCTTTTTAATAAAAGGTTATTTTAGGTGCAAATCTTATGCAGCATTAAAAAAACATTTCTTTAGGCTGATTCAAGGAGGCAAACTCACTTCCAGCAGCAAACAATGACTGTGAATTACCCGTAAAATCAGGCAGGAGCTTTAGCCGCCACACCCTCACATCCCGATTGTCCTCGGTTAACACATTCTGCTGTGATGCAACATCCGTCTATTATGAAGTACAATAACTTGGTGCCGGTGACTCATTGACAAATCTTGTCGGATTTCGACAAACTAAAAATTCAACTCCTCGACTTCGTATTTCTGGAGCGTCGTCTGAAGTCAGACCCAGAAACGTGCACACTAACATCCTCTGAACTGTTTATATTATGAGTCTGAAGGATGGTAACCGTATGAGAACGTAAAGAACGTCAGCAGGTCAGTTTTAAGATGTTTGGACCAGTGATTCATAGCAGGGATGAAATGCAGAAACATGCAGCAAGTCGTCTAAACTTTGACTTCTCTGATCAGTAATGACACATCACTGTCTTCACTCTGTTGTGTGTCAGTGATTTTCCTCTGCAGAGAAAAAGGGAAATCCATTGTGCTCACAGTTCAGCTGTTGCACAAGTTAAAAAAAAGCTCAGTCTTAACAGGATGAATGTGCAGCTTTACGTTGAAGGTTCAAGCGTCACTGAAGATTAGGATTTGTAGTTTTGACAGCTCTTAAACTCGGCCGCTTTACATGTTTGTGGCTGTAAAGCGATGACGCATCCTTCCTGTTTTGCTGTTAAGTTTATATTTGACTGAAGGATGTTCTATGTCATCTGTGTTTTGATGAATAATGCTGATGTTATTTTTTATACTTATTCAAATTTCCAACAAACCCTATTAAAAAAAAAAAAACCCACCAGTCCCTCTGACGCCACCTTTCTGTGGGTTTCATGTTTTAAATAATCTTATCAACTTAAAACAGCTGAACATTGTAGCTTTTAACAATACAGGACATTTTATTTTGGAAAGTTTACAGCTGCAGATTAATACACAATAGTGGTCATTTACAGTGAAGAAACACGTCAAACCACTCAGTGATGCGTTTCTGAGGGTTTTTTTTTACACCCAACAAATGTTTACATTTTTTTGACAGGTGCCATGAAAGGACAAATGACTACAAATCAAATAATATTTGTGAGTTAGTTGGATCAATTTTTGGTCTCTATTTTTTTTTGGAGGGGATCATGAAAAAATCCTTCTAAAAACAAATTCTGGCAATAATTTGATATGAGTTTAAACTGCAGGAAGTGGAGATGATTAAAAAAGAAAAAAGGCCATCATCAGCTCATCACACATCTCTTCCTGTTTGCTCTCTTTCTTCTAAACATCACAGCTAAACGACTAAATTTACACTTTTGACTTCACACCTTTTCAATCTCATTTACTTTAATGACTGTAATGTTCAAGCAGACGACCAGAAAACCTGCTGTTGTGAAGCTGTGACTCTAGAGAGGATTATCTGCTAGTTTGAGGAAAAAGAATAAGATGCAAACACTCGCCGCGTCCATCCACTTTTTGATGTTGCACAAGTAAAGAATGTGTGTGTGTGTGTGTGTTAGCTCCTAGGAAACCGTCTTATGACAATGACGGTCTAATGTGAGGATGAAGGTGGACGGAGTGACTCGGCTCACCTGCCGGCACGATGACCCTCTTCTCCTCAGTGGCGCTGCTGGGCGGGCTGCTCGTCTGGGGGCTGACGCGGGGCTCCGGGTACGAGGCCTGGTATGCCATCGGCGCCCCCTCGTTGCTCATGTGTCTGGAGCGTTTGGTGACGCTGCAGTCGACAGGGGACTCACGACTGTAACACAGGAGGAAGCATTAAGCTGGGGTCTTCCTCACAAGCATTGAAAAATGTAGAGGAGCAATTTCTATCTTGTTTTTCACTGATAACACTTTTATTCATTTATCTGTAAACTAGCTTCAAATACCTAGAAGTCTAATAATCTCTGTCCATAGATCTTAAATATCACACTTTCAGCTGTGTGCAACTTTTGCCTATTGCCTTTTGTAGTCTTGCTTATAATTGCAGCCGACAGGAGATTAATTTCACTGTTTTATAGCAAAACATTTCCAGTAAAAATGTCCATGAAGATCAGGCTGAAGGTCACACAGTGAATTTAAAGCTGAATTTAAGTTCAAACTTTGCCTTTTTGAAAGTAACTGTCCACTGAGTGGACTTTCTTATGAATCATAATATTAAAACGGTTAAATTTGCACCAGTAGCTTTGAGGTTAGTTGTTACTGGTGTGAAAATGCAGCTCTGTCAGCTGTAACAAAAAACCACATCGAGCCAAATTATAGCGCCTGTTTCTCAGGAAAACACCAAAACAACCTTCAGTGGTAGTGGAGGAACCAGCAGCCCCTCTGGCTGATGTTTAAACAACAACAGATTATTGATACTGATGCATTAATGCTCATAATGAACAGCTAGTAACAGCTAGTTTTGACTGCTTTATATACTGTTTAGTACTTAAATCCATAAGTTTCTAATCTCAGGGTCTGGCTGCCTCCTAGGGATCATCAGATAAATCTGAGGAGTCACGAGACGATTAAGATTACGATTATTATGTTACTTTTTTTACTTTTCTCAAATTTTTGTGTTTAAGAAAAATATTGGAAAAGCTATAAAATTAAATCAAGTCAGAAGTTTGGTGGTTTAATGTCTCACTCAGTTTTTCTCACAAGTTAAAAAGTTTTGAAACCACTGATTTGAATTTGAATTGGATATGATACTTTGAGTTATTATACCTTTTTGATACTTTGAAAACTTAATAACTACACCTGCCTAAGTAAAGTCTTTGAGCCACTTCCTTCCATCACTGACATCATGAGAGTTTCCAGTCACTTACTCATATTTGGGATTTAAACATTCACCTGTCGGTGGTGGTATACAGCAAGGAGACACATGGTTGAGTTTGGTAAATGAACAATAAACATTTTATTCTCTGGAAAAACCCAGACGGTTCACGTGAATCGTGACAAAGCCACAGTCAGATGGTCCAGGAACCGGCGCTCCCCTGTGGCCCGTCCTGACTCACCTGGTTCCATTGACGTGTTCGGCTCTTTTCCCAGAGTTCTGCACTGCCGATCCCGCCCATTCTGGCTCGGTGGGCTCTGGACTCGGCTTGGAGGCCTGGCTGAACGCGCCGGGCGACGTCATCTCGGTCTTCATGTGCATGGCCGGGGCTGCAGTGTAGGTCGGCTCGAATATGGGCTGATCCTCACTCACCACGGACAACGCTTCCTGTCCAACAGAGTCACGGGAGTCAGTGTCTGCCATCGGGTCACAGCCTGTGGAAACTCTGGCTTCTTTCCCACATACACACTCAGTTTATTCCACTTAAGACGCTTCAGCAAACAAGAACAAGAGGAGCAACAATAACTGCAAAACAATCCACTAGAACACTGAACTTTGTCTGAAGTCTGAAATGAAAACTTTAACCTTTGCTGAAGTGGATATGAGCAGATTTATGCTTTAAAGCTCACTGCAATGGAGAAGAAAAACACCATCCAAGGTTTCAAAATCAGTAACTTTGGACTGCAGAAGACATAAACATTACAGGAACTTCAGTCTTATATAAAACATTTGCTTAAAATAATCACTGCAAAAGCAAATAACGAAGAAAAACACTTAAAAAAGGTGTTTAAAAGACCATTGTAATATAAAAACTGACTTCATTCAGGGCTTCATTCAGATGTGCTGTTTCTAGCTTTGTAGAAAGTGACTTGTTTTGTTGGGTTTATTTTTATTAGCTTTAACTCAGATTAAATTATTATTGGATGCACTGACCTCTTTTAATAAGCTCTAAAATCTAAACTGACCTCTTTAGGATTGAGTGACAGAGCCAGATGCACTTTACATGTTCAGTATGTTTTTAGAGTTTATTAAAAAATTTGAACTGGATGATTCTTTCTTTAAACTATTTCAGTATTTCTTCAAATCATTGCTTTAAATTCAGTGTAAATTGCTTGGTTGGTTACGTTTAGATCCAGAGTTAAAAGGTTATCAGATCACTTCGAAAGAAAAAGAAAATACCGAGCAGTGAAACGGCATGTAAACTATTCAGAGATAGTGTAAAAGGCAGTCAGGAGGCTGTCTAATCTCGAAGAACATCAGAAACCTCAACCACAGTTTTATTTTGTCGTTAGGATTGGGGTTGCAGAGGCGAGGCGTGTTAACTCGAGGTGGAGTCTAATCGAGGTTTAAGTCCGTCTTCCTGTCTTCAAGCACCGACAGTGAGGCCTCGAAAACCTCCCAATGATGGCACTTTCATCACACGCACACACACTTAGGAGGGCACAAAACCCCCCAAAAAACTGGCCTGTTGTTTTGTCTTGCTGCTCAAATTAAGTGTGTGCATGTGCGGTGCGATGTGGCTGTCTGAGTGGGTGCAAGTGCGTGTTTGTTTAGAGGAGCTGCATTGTCTTTGGGTTTCTACGTCAGCGCCGTGCTTTTTCAGCGGCCTACAGGAAACCTGGCCGCCATGTGCAGAGGAACCTTTTGGCACAGGCCAAGGGAGAGGAAATGGTGGAGGAGGGGGCACAGTGTAAAAAAATGTGGGTCATTTTAAAGCTGGAAAACAACCCCAAAGGCCTGTGGTCGGTTGTGTGTGTGTGTGTGTGGGGGGGGTCAGGTTCATTGGACAGCATGAGGAGTATTGCCTTGATTGAAGTGCCGCCTTCGCATTGTGTTTGTCTTCTTCTTTTGTGTGTGTCTGAGTGTGTTTTTTTTAGCTCGATTGTTGCCTTCGCATTGTGCACTGCATGTTGATGCGTGGCACACAGTTTGGCATTTCCTCGAGGCTGCACACGAACTGATACCGAAGTCTGTGTGTGGGATTTTCAGCAGCAACCTGCTGCTGCTGCTGCTGCTGGAGTCTCAGCAATGGATCCGCCCTTTGATTAAACTGCACAAGCGAAAGTTTTAGAGACAAAATACCAATATTGTTTTAACTTAGCATAAGACAAATAACACCTGACCCAAGATTTAGAGACGCAGTTAAATAAAAACACAAAAAATGTCATGTTATGATCAAATTCATGTCATTTTCTCTATAATACCATAACAATGTAAACGTCAAAATTGATGCAGCAAACTCAGAGATGTCATGTTTTTAATTTTACACATTTTTATGTTATTTTACATTATGCTAGCAGCTCCTAAGCCTCCAGAAACAAGGTGGAGGTCCTGTAAACTCTGTTCTTTCTAAATCCACTGTAGTTTTAAAGTGATATTTTGGCTTAAAATGTAGTTATCAGTGTTTCCAATAAATATTCTTATTGACTAACCAATATTAAGTCCCTCTGTGAGGAAAGAAATGGCTTTGAAACTTTCCTCCCCTTTCACTTAAATGGTGATTACAAATTTCGTGAAATAAACGATTCATATAATTCCACGAACCTGTTCAATACCAGGTGTTTGTTTATTTTTTTTTCCTTGAAGCGGTCTTTGTTTTACACTCTGTTTTTTAACGGACCAATGAGAGAACAGCTACTGCTCATTGATCTTAAAAGACTTCCTGTATGAAAGACCGCATCTACTTTTGATTATAAATGATAATTACACACACAAAAAATAACTAAGTGTGGAAATAACCGCCGTCTTATTCAATGCATAAATATCATGGTGTGTTTGAAAATTCTAATTTAAAACTTTAAAATGCATTTTATATTCGTTTTAATTAAAGTGAAAGGGGAGGAAAGTTTAAGCCGGAACCAACACTGACTCGAGTGACATCATATGAGGCATTAAACTTCACACAGCTCCCATGTAATGTGTAATATCACTCTTTTGCTTTATGATAACTGATACAAATTAATTAAAACATAAAATGTTGCACATTAAAGGTGGAGTTGGTGATTCTGAGGAAAGATAATAGACGGTTTGGTCTCGTTATCAGGTCGACCAATACTGTCGCTTTAAGCTGGTGGTTTCATGTGACCACCAATCCAGAGCTTTAACAACGTTCAGCATTGTGTCAGTGAGACAAAACACCAAGTTCCACCTTAAATAAAATAGGTGTCACATTTTTAGATATATATCTCATTTTGAAGGCTACTTATAAGCTGAAATGTGTTTAGATATGTTAGAATATGAGCAGTTTTGCATGTGAAAGATGGTCTCACAGGCTCTTATTATTGTTCTGCTCAGCTCTCTTGTGACCACAGTCCTGTTTTCTTCTTAGCTGATTGCTTTGTTTAACTCCTGTTGCATGCTGGTCTTTCCCCCAGTCTTCCTCTCACACACTGAGCGCCTTCAGAGGCCCTTTTCTCTGTGCAGAAGTGAAACAGTTGGCTGAGAGGCTGCCTACGACAGCTTCTCATGAGAAAACATGACAGTGGATGGTTGTTTAGCTCGGTCAATTAAATTTTTTCGAGTTTCTTCGTGCTCAACACTCAAACTGATGATATTATCGTGACTCGCAGCAGCAGCTCGTCACACTTACTTTTCAGCACAGTGCATTCAAGTGACAAGCTTATGCTTTCACAACCACAAACTCACACTCCCGCTCTTTCTTTATCTTCCCCCTTGTGCTCTCTCCTTCTCTTTCTCTCTCTCTCTCTCCTCTGCTCATGATACAAATATACCAAAATGTGGCCTGACCGCTAATGCCACAACTGACTTCCTGTTCAGTGTGTTTCAGCCTGTTGCTCAGTGACACAAAACAACTTAAAAAAAACATGACCTTCTTAGGGCCGATGCTGCCGTGTGTGTCTCGATGGCCCTAAACTTTACATCAGTTGTGTTCACTTTGATAGTAAACACCTCGACCTTTTTCACTCGCTGCAGCACAAACACATGGCAGGAGGCTCGATATGGCTTCAAGTCAGCAGCTTTGCAGGTTGCATCATTGCAGTCTTGCCCAAACCAGAAGCACAGTGTGTGATCACAGGCTGTTTTCAACATGGACGTTCATGTTTTTAGATCCTTCATGAAACAATGATTTAGATTTATGGCTGAATCTCATAAAATAGCAAAATCTTACGGCATTATGTTTGACTTGGTTCCTTAACCAAAGATGCAGTTTGTAACTCTACCTTAAATTATGTGTTTCTACCTTTTTAGAGTATTTTCTTCTGATAAAATATCAAAAGCATAACAAAACCACAGCTTAAACAAGACTATAGTTATTCTATCAATCAAATACAGATAGTGTTGGTCCTGTTTTAAAGACAAAGGCCTCCCAATTTTAATTTAAACCTTAAAAGACTTAAAGATGATTTTATATGGAGTAACAAACTGAGTGATCAGGTGATTGTATCAATGTTCAGTAAGTTCATAAATAATTAATAATGTCATATTTTAACCTGGTTGCCTGGTTGAGCCCACTTGGAAATCACGTCTGGTGAAAAGTTGTATATTGAAAATATTTGCATTATCAATTAAACCTGCAGACTCATTTCAGGGGGCTGAGAATCAGAAAGTAGAAAAATGCAAAAAAAAAAGTCTACAAATCCCTGTTGAGTTGCAGATTATTTGCCTGTCGATTAATCAACAGAATGATTGATTAATTGTTCAGTACTGGGAAGCTAAAACCTGTGATTTGCAGTGAGTCTCTGGATAAATCTGAGAAACTGCAGAATGATCAGCAACAAAGAGCAGCAAAAAAAAAAAAACAACCTCAGCTAAACAAAATGTATCTTACTTTTACTTTTTATTTTGTAACTAAACAGATAATTTTACATCTTCAGACCTTTAAGGCAGAATTTAAAAAAAAGCAGAAATCTGACTGGTGGAAACATGCACATGTGCAGCCTGTGATGAGCTGCAGAGGCACATTGCTTTGTTTAAAAGGCTGAGAACCACTGACCTGAACTGCAACCTAGAATATGGTTAACAAATAGGTCTTGTGTCTTGCATGCACAAGTTACAGCCTATAAATATCATTTGAATTTTTTTTCATGCCTTTGGCTGATTTGGTGACACACTTTGGCACCATCATCATTATCCCAACCATCAAAGCTCGATAAATAATGTTTAATTAATGATGTTTTTGTTAATCTAAAACATTATTAATCTCAGACTGACTCAAATTTGATGTAAAATCGCCAATCTGTAATTTATCTGACTTATAACAGCAGTAATTTTCACACAGTATTCACGAAAAAACTTCATAATGAATAAAAAGTAATAATTTGTGTCTCTGTTCTCTCTTATGTTCTTTGTTTATAGACATTAAATTTGTTAATATGAGCTTTTACATTTTCTGTACAAATGGCTTCAAACTATTTTAACAAAATTAAATAAACATTTTAAAAAATGCGTAAACTTTCAGCAGGAGGACGCTGATGTGGATTAAAATCTCTTAAAACGAGGCCAGAGATCAGGTTGTGTAAAAGCGCAGGCCTGCCTGCTCGCCATGTTAAAGACACAAGTGGCAGAAAGCAGAAGTAAAAGTTAAGGCAAGCTGATTTTGCAAAGGCCCGAGCAGCTGCGCTCTCTGCACAACAACAACGGTGCGGTTTTCACAGCTCGAGGCCTGGCAGCGCGCGGGCCTCTGCAGGCCGCGAGCGCGCGGCCCGGTCCGGTCCTCCGCCGCCTCCCAGCATGCAGCGAGCGGGCAGTGTGGGGTTCAAACAATGCAACGCCTCGGTTTGTCCACTTCGTTGCTTTCTGGCGAGGCTTTGTTGCCTTTTCGACATTTTTTCTAGTCCACGGAGCGGAAACGTGTGCGGAAAGTCTGAGGTTTGAGACAGGAAGCCTGCTGAGTTCAGATAACGACACCTGACAAGTGCTCCCGTTTGCAGCTATAAATTATACTTAAAATAACCTCAAACACACAATCTGCTGCGACAGACTGCAAGAATAATTATCTGGAAAATAATAATAATGTTTTTTATCGACCAAGAATCCTGTTTGTGTGCCTGAACTTCCACAGCGAAACAGCCTGAAAGTGCATTTTTTCACGGCCAAAAGTAACTACGTTTTAAGTTTTAACTGCCATTTAACTACTTTATACATATAAATATTACTAACAAACGAAACGAAAAAGTAAGTGTGCGTGAGTAAACTCATGAGTTCCTCAATCTGCGGAGACTCTTTTTTTAAAAAATGCCATTTTCCTACTTTTACAGTTGCCTGAATAAACATTAAATGTGGTCGAAATGTCAAGTGCCTCGTTAATAAATCGTTTCAAACAATTCAGAATATCAGCGTTAATACAACATCAACATTAAGGGAGGCTAAAAAGGTTGCACGGATATTTTACTGCAAAAATAAAAATAAATGCCCAGACAAAGGCCAAAGAGGTTGTTGGACGCATTCTTTTAAAAAAAATAACATGAATGTGTAAATTTGTTACCTGCATCATCAGATTAGTTTGTCTGTCTTTTGTCTTCTGGCTCAATATTCAGTTTCAGTGTTAATTTAATCAAAAAAAATGCTTTTCCACTTGAAATCATGTCTTGAAGGCAAGTTATATCTGCATTTCTTAGAAGATAAGACACCAAAACAACAACTGCTCTGCGGTCTGAGACGATGGAGGTGAACAGGTGTAGCTGTAAAAGTATGAAATGGGAAAATACCAGCAGTCTGATGGAAACGGATCCTCCTGCTCTTTGGAAATTGGCTCTCAATGTATCCAAGTTGATCCATGGCGCCTTCAGGGACACCTGCCTGCTGCGCACCAATTAAACACTGCATCACCTCATTAACTTATTCTTCGTTAGAGAAAAAAAATAATTTAAAAAATTGTTTGTCAACGCTTTAAATGTTAAACGATTTAACTGAGGTTGGCTGCGTTGTTGTCGTGCGGCTCCGTCGATTGTGCGGGATCAGCTCGATTAAACGCAGCAATTAGAAAAGACCAAAAAAAATAACGAAACACGGGCGTTTTGGGAGTCTTCTTTTACGCGTGTAAACGGCCACCAATTAGTGTTTTTATCTGAGTGTAAAGATGTAGTGGTTAGTTGTGTTATTATAGAGCCGACATACAACCACGAACGGGAAGGAAGAGGAAATTTTGTACAAGAAGGAAAGAGTGGGGAGCTCGCATCACCGCCTTGACTCTCTCACTCAGCAGACTCAGGGCTGGTGTGGGTGGCTGTCATGTTCACCAGCAGCAGCAGCAGCATTAAGATAAAAAAAATAACACGATTCAAACTCATACCTTTATCGTACAGTCCATTGCAGCAGCCTCTTTGTCATTTAGTCGTTTTTGTAAATGTCACAGCCAGTTTAGCCTCCTGTAACCTCGCTTCAATGCATGCACGGGTGCATTGGCTCTATGTCGCAAACCATTGCAGTTACAATTTTCTGCTCACAGACCATAAACCGGATGGCAAGTTTTTTTTCCTCTCTCTCTCGCTCTCTCTCTCTCTTGCTCTCTCTCTCTCGCTCTGAATTGGGAAGTGAAGTCACTCTTTAACACTGAAAGCGCTGAAGCTGCTTCTCATGAAATCAACACTTGCACGGAGGCGAAAACATTTTATTGTGTGTGTGCGTTAGCTTCATGTTTTGTTTCCTTTAAAACTGCAGATTTGTAATTTAAACGCAGTAATAAAGACAGAAGTGTCACAAGTAAAGTGGAATAAGTAATAACACAACAACAGAATATATTCGAGGAAGACAATAAAAGTGAAAACAGACCCTACAAACTTTACCAAAATGGTGCTTTTAAAGACACAACACTCCATATAAATGCTTGACTGGCCTGAAGACAAAGACTTTAAAGGTGTTTTACAGCATGAGATGCAGCATAAAAAGGTAAAGTTTCATAAATATGACTCATAAGGATTTAAATCCATTCAACTGGAGTCCATCACAGTTTGAAAAAAATTGCAAAAACTTTATAGAAAAAAAATAAGAAAAAAATGAGTGCATGTGCTAAAAATCAGAGTACAAAAATAATTTTTTGGCTGCCAAGTAAACGTCTGGTGGACTTTTATCTGCTTCTCAGTGGATTACTTTCTTTTTTAGCTTGTAAGTGAAGTTAATCCAGAACCACATTCATATTTTACATTTGAATGTTCTATTAAATTAGCAGGTAAACCAATAAAAGAACCTGCATGTTGTTAGTTTCATTTAGAGTCAATCTGCACTGCATCAGACTCACAGCAGTTTTCCTTTTTAATGCTTAATATTATCCATGTTGTGTCCATGTATCA
>JAPZDZ010000025.1:5457619-5469957 GCA_029783805.1 Acanthurus tennentii
ACTTTTCCTGTCTGACATTCGCTAGCATATCAGTTGATTTAGGCGCCTGGTCAACTAAAGATTTTCTACCTCTCTCAGTTTTCTAACAGACAATTGGCCTCTTTTCTGTGTCCTTCTCTGCAGTGTGACTTTCTCGGTATGTGTCTCGGTCTCGCTCACTGCCATTATCTCTCCCTTCATTCTCCCAGGCCAGGAGACGAGTCAGTGTCGGTCACAGATCTGCTCGACCTGAGCTCAGTGTCGGTTCCCTCCACGGGCAGCTCTCCCCCTCCATTGGTGCCCTGCGGTCCAGCAAGTCCTCTCTTAGCCACCAACCTCGGAGGCTCTTCTCCCCCATCCTCTGCCTCCTGTCTGCCCATAGAGGTGCCTTCCTCATCCGGCCGCAGACTCAGCTCTGAACCCCTCGAACCCAGCCCGCCCAACTCCCACAGCTCGCTGCCATTGATCACTCCCGCCAACGCCTCTGCCTCCTCTCCAGCCTCTGCTGCTGCCTCCTTTGTGAGTGTTCTTCTTAACATTCATGCATACTTAGTCCTACAGCGCTGCGATAGCTAGTGTCAGTGCAGTGTTATGCATAGTCTAATCTCATTAGAGATAAGATTTTTATTACCTCATTTGCAAGACAGTTGGGCAAGAAAAATGAACGACCTGCGCCACCTGCAAGTCATTCTTATTAACTTATAAATTACATTTAAGAAGTGCTTTAATTAAATGGAACTTCACTCTGAAGTAATCAGTTTCAGCAGAGAGAAGAATAAAGAAAAGTTTGCTCATTATTTTATCTGTTCCTGCTACTGGTGTTACAAGATAGTTTATTACCTGCACACAGGCCAACTAGTGTTAGCTACATGGCAGGGTTGCGTTATTATGGATCCCACTGCTTTTCTTGGCAAGACCTGCCCTACTCTGCCTCTGATATACAGTACTCTGCCTGTGATTGGCTTACCCTGACATTTTTTACCTTGGCAGGGATTGACTGAATAAAATAGAGTCCACACACTGTCAACTACTTCAACCTCTTACATTAACAAACCTAAACTGAGAGCTTAGATTGGTGAGCACAGTCTTTTATGTCCCTATTAAAGATGCCAGATTCATTACAAGATGAACATTGCCAGCAAGCCACCTTTAGACATCAGAGTCACGAATTATACCATGTTGTGACTTAAAACAGCTGTGTAAAACAACAGCTACCATCTTTCTTACTATTTTTAAATGCAAATGATCTTTTTGTGTGTGTTGTAAGAAGTAGATTTTTATGATTTGAAATGCAAAAAACTTATCAAAACCTAAGTTAATTTTCATGCAGTTTAATTATCGTTCCAGCTGTGATTCATGTTGTGTTTGATAAACAAATCTGATCTGTACAATCGCTAACATATGCAGCACAAGCTGTGCTGGCATCAGTAGTGCTTAGTAGTTTTATTGTGATACTTAAATAGTGGTGCTTTAATCTGTCTGTTGGCGCTCCTTCATCATCTATTCACAGGCTCTAGATACATTACTGACATGACCCCTATAGAAGATGTATGACTTGGTAAAACATAATACTTATCCGGCTCTGTTTGTAGTGGTGAAAGCATTTTACTAGATGGATTCAAATAACTATAAAGTATATAACAGGCGCTCGATCACAAGAATAATTGAGGACAAGTCAGCCTCTTTTTCTATATCCTTAGAGGACAAGGCAATGCTTAGATAAGGAAAAAACACAAAACAAGATCAACATTTTAAAACACAAATAAAATCGATTAAAACTGAGTAAAATGAAGTATTATACAAAAGAACAAGAAATACAGG
Organism: Acanthurus tennentii; assembly: GCA_029783805.1. Classification (NCBI taxonomy): domain Eukaryota; kingdom Metazoa; phylum Chordata; class Actinopteri; order Acanthuriformes; family Acanthuridae; genus Acanthurus; species Acanthurus tennentii. The sequence continues at coordinate 5,459,420 of JAPZDZ010000025.1, forward strand.
AGAAGGAATACAGACTTCAGAACATTGTGTAGTTGTTCTGACTGGTTCTGCCCCATAAGATCTGCTCCAAAACAGCTGCTGTGCTTGTTTCTCCTGCAATCCTGACTCTGATAGAGACAGATAAAGCCCACGCCATTTATTCAAGCTAAATTGAATAAATGGAGTTCTGTGCTTAATGTGAGTCGGTTTCAGATTAAATGCATGGCTACAGTGGTATGTCTGCTCAGGCCACATCAACACGAGGTCAGCTCAGCTGAGGCCTCCCAAGTCATATGACAATGGGGTGATTTCCCTACGAACCTCCTGCTAACTGTCCTCTGGCGTGCTTTTTTCCCCCTCACTTCATCAGAATCTGGAAGAGGGTGGAGACAGCCTGCCAGAGCCAGCCAATCACATGACGCCTCCTCCACCCACCAGTCTGGGAAACCTCTCCTCATTGGACATCACCAACGATGAGGAACTGCCCACAGACCCCAGCAACTCCTCTGATACACAAGAAGAGAGTGAGTGTTGTTTGGGTGCACAGCCCACCACATTAATCCGACAGAGATTAAAGGGTGAAAATTAGATTAAAATACAAAAGTTTTAATTATAACTAAAAAAAAAAAAACTGAACTTAAATGGCTTCTTTTGTGTATTGAGTCACAGAAAAGAACACTGGGTTCTTCTGAATCTGCAGCCAAAGGACCATTAGGACACTGATGCTTTTATAACGCTAATTCAAGGAATGAGGATTGCAGATTTGTGTCAGAGTTAATGTAATTTGCAATATCATTCTTTTTGCTCAACTCTTAACTGGATATCTTTTATGCTGAAATATGATTTTAGAGTGCAAGGATCATATTTCAGAAGATTCTAATGTAAAAAACATGAACTGCTCAGCAGGCACTTATATTCAGGAGCATGCACAGACATACAGCAACATTCTGTGTTTTTATCTTGAACTCAATCGGATTTAAAATTCTTGTTACAGCCAGAAAAAGTATCTCAATGTTTACATATGCTGCAAAGTTTACTATAACATTTTGATGTTTTTTTTTTTTACGGCTCAAAACCTGCAAAGGAATTATTCCTCAGAACTTAAGTGGGCTAAATGTTTGCTTTGAGTGTACTTAAACAACCAGAAACAGGAATAAAATCTGTGCTGTTTTTTCTGTCCGACCTTCAGGTGAAGTGGAGTCGTTCTGTGCTGACCTCAGCGGGCGGCTGCACATTAACACTGCGGTTCGCATGAGTGTAGACAAGCTGCACGACCTGCTCTTTTCTGCTGACACACACTTCATCCAGCACCTCTTCTCCCAGAGACACTTTACTGGTTGGTAAAACACACTCACACACACAGAGATGTTTATTAAAGCTTTATAACTGTTGATACACAGAGGAGTTGTAAAAAAAACAGAATTTATCAAAGGAAACAAATGTTTAATTTTGAATAACAACACCTAAGGGGTCTTTTCATTTATACAGGTTCATTAAATCTAGATCTCCGTAAGTTCTTTCTCATGCTATGAAACTGATTCCAACTTTGTGTTATGATTTTCTTGAAATAACAATAATGCTTTTCTGCAACCACCGCAGAACTTGCATGAACTTGTTGCAGAACATTAAGTGCAAGAGAGCAAGTTTTTCCTGTTGAGACAGTGACAGTTACTACCCGGTGTTTGTTGTTGCTCTGCTGCTTTACTGGACTATTAAAGCTGCTGTCAGTGGAAAAGTCACTTGCTTTCGTTCTTTGCACTTGTCAGTGTAACCTGATGCTTTCTGTTGATCTTGATACTGTGACAATTTGCTGTGTGTAATTTCAGTTGTAGGTGCATTTCAAGTATCTGTGCTTTTGCCACTGTGTTAGTTATCTGTGGAAAAAAAGAAAAAAAAAACACTAGCAAACATCTCTAATTGTCATTTTTATATTATGCGAACTGGAGCTGGAACTGTTGTATTATATTTGTTTTTGTGTAATTTAAAGTGAAGAGACTGAATTACGATAAGCATTTTGACATTTTTTGATATTTTATGAACTAAATGATTCATTGATTTACTGCGAAAATACTCAGCAGATTAATCAACTATGCAAATAATCGTTATTTGCAACTCCAATGGAAACATGATTTTTGTGATGTTTTCACCTTTAAAAGCACTTTTGCTGCTCCTATGAAGCAAGATGAATATAAATGTGGTGATGTACTCCCCACTCCTCAAAGACATGCAGTGGCCCACTGTATTGTTTCACTAATGAGGGTGCCACACAGGCTCTTTACGCTGTGTTAAACACCCTCCATCACCTTTTTTTTCTATTCTTTGCCACTCTGTTGTTTCATGCCCTGCTTTTCACCGTCTAGCTATTTTTTTTTATTTAACAGACTGATACTTAAGGCATAAGTACAGTGTGTATTTTTAACATTTTTCTGCAGTAGTTTAATTGAGGACAGAGGTGAAGCCGTGAAGTTGATTTGGCCAGTGGCTACCCCAGTTGGAGGCCCAGCCCGCTTGGGAACATTGTGTTGCTCTAATTGGGGCATTTCTTTCTTTCCTTTTTTATGGATGTGAGTGGATAGACCCTCTCTCTTTTTTTTTTTTTGCTCCCTCTCTTCCTTCCACCCGTCTGAATTTTGTGGTCTCTTTCCCTTTCTCAGCCTCTCCTGTTCTTTAGTTCTCTCATTTTCACAAAATCTCTTTGGACTTTTTGTCTCGTTTCAATCTTTTACTCACTCATGTTCTCCGTCTCTTTTCTCTCCCTCTCTCTCAGACCTGTCGGTGGGTGAATGGCAGCAGGACAGCAGCAGTGGAAATACCAGCCGTGTGCTTAGCTACACCATCGCTCTCAACAACCCCCTCGGCCCCAAAACTGCCCCTGTGGTGGAGACGCAGGTCAGTCTTTGACAAACATTGGCCTGTTTTAGTTGTTATTATTTTTTGCACACAGACTTTAACAAAAGCAAGTCAGGGGAAAGAAATAATGTGTTATTTAGTTTTTACTGGAACTTATCTGTAGTTATATTTTTTTTTGTCTTGGGGATCTTTTATTTTTTGTTTCTGTAAGATTTTCCAGTTTTTGGCCCAGTCAGGGTTCCCCTGCTGTTCCAAAAGTCAATATTTGTTCAAACAAAAACCACTTGTCTTACACAGTATGAGAACAAATGAATAGTTTAATTCAAAACTAACAAATCTGAAGTTTGGAAATATTATTTAATTTGCTCAGACTGAGTCGTTATTGCTGTTTATTGGATATGAAATAAAAAAGTTTGCACATCATTAACCATCCACATTTCCTTTCTGCATCAAGACGTTGCATAAAAGTAGCGCCCGTGGCGAGTGCTTCGTGGTGGACTCAGAGGTCATCACTTCAGGCATCCCTTACCAGGACTACTTCTACACTGTCCACAGATACTGCCTCACCTCCATCAACAAGCACAAGAGTCGGCTCCGGTAGGTTTGGCCTTTTTCTTATTCAGAAATTCAATCTGGGTGGGATTTTATTTAACCTTGAGATCACACTTCGACCATGAAAACCACAGTTTAATGATTAGAGTCACAAGTAATGATCATACTCAGGACTATTCTCATGTTTAATTTCCGAAGGATTGAAATTATTTTACTTATGCGTTGCTTATGTAAGTTAGACTCTAACAAATGTATATTTAATAGAAAAAAATGTTAATTTTTTACTTAGTTGATAATTTTACAGCATTTTAAATGATCCCATCTATGTTTAAGTAAAGGACCACAAAAGGTGCTGACACATGACTTCACATTATAAGAATACAGCACAACCAATAGGAGAACCAGTAGGATGATTGGAAAGTCTATAAGTTGTTCTAAAGTGCAACAAGAAAATCAAACCAAAGAGGACTGAAAGGGCAGCACTGACCCATCTTATATACCTGAACAGCTGCTTGGCTTTCCGCTTGCAGAGCACTGTTATGTCTCATCCAATATTTACATTTGATCCATGGAGTCCTTGCTGACACGTGCTGCCAGTTTGCAGCAAAATAGATGATGCAAGCTAGAGTTGATTGGTTACATCTGTCAGCCTTGGGACAAGATACTCTCGCTGGTATGTAAACCGATCCCATCAGAGCCTCGTTTCCTTGTGTCATCAAGGGTCTGCTGCTGCTTTACTAATATTTAATTGAAAAAAAGTTGTTCATGTTGCATTTCTTCCGGCCTCTTTTGGCTTTTTTTCCTTACTTGGGCAGACATCACTGGCCAAACATACCGTACTTGACTTGATGACACATGAGTGTATTCATAGTACAAGTAAAATAGGTTTTAAATATCATTAGCAAACCACAGGTCTTTCTAACCAAGAGCATCTATGCTGGTATTTCGCTCTAAAGTTAAACAATCGCAGAATGAAAAAAAGAATAGGCAGCTCTTATCCATTCAGTAAAATCACCCAGAAATACATTTTAAACCGGGATTGTTTGCTCTTCCTTTGCACAGAGTTTCCTCAGACATCTGCTACAGGAAGCAGCCATGGAGCCTGGTGAAAGCATTGATTGAAAAGAACACCTGGAGCGGCATTGAGGAGTACTACAGACACATGGGTGAGTCACATGATCTGCCTCTTCCAGAGAAAGTTTTCAAGCATCATTTATTCCTATTAATAATGCATGTGAGAGCCACTCCTACTTTTTTTCTTGTCAGCGTCTATAGAAAATGAGAGTCAATCTGGTCTCTGGTTTATGTACATTATGATTTAACAAGAAATAACTAGAATATATTGACTTGTTCTATTTGAAGGTTTGAATGTTAGAACATGGAATAGTTGTTTTGTTTTAATAGTATTGTATCATTATAGTGTCAAAACACTACCTGGGTCTCTGTATCAACACCTATACATATATATTCATATATATATATATTATATATTTAGATTTGAGATATTTTGATTTACAATGAAGTCCATAAATATTGGGACAGTGACACATTTTTTTAAAATCAGTGGATTTTAAATAAAGCACTCAACTTGTGAATTAAGTGCAAACCTTCAACTGTAATTCAAGGTGTCAAAAAACACAATTTATTACTTGTTTAGCAATAAGAGTCATTTTTATATATACATAAATACATAAACTATCTACTCAGATTCAGCCAAATGCTGCAAAACTGACAGTACATTTGATAGTCATTGTGTGTCTTCCTCCGCTGTATTTTCCTTGGTTTGTGCATGTTTAAATATCTTCATCTGTTTACTTCTCACTGCAGAGAGCGAGGTGTGCAAGCTAGAGACACTACTGCAGTCTGAGGTTTCCGTGGTGACCACAGGAGAAGCAGTTGGCGCCGATGCTGCCAAGACTCCGCCGGCACTGCGCCGTCGCAAACGCACCTGCTCTCGACGGCAGGGTGAGAAGGAGAGAGAGAGGGAGGGAGGAGGCATCGGCACCGGAGAGCGAGGTGACAGAGGAGTCGGAGAGGAGAGAGACAGGAGAGAAGCCAGTAAGTGGAGAGGAGACGGTTGTTGAAATGCTTTGGTTCGGTGTGAGAATTTCAGTTCTTGCCACCAATTTTGAAGGTCAGCCACTCAAGCACAAAGCCTGAATATATCTTTTGTTAAACACTGCCCTCTAGTGGTTCTTTTTGGAGTTACATCATTGAAATAAAAACGGTCTTACCCTGCTGAATGTAAACAATGTCAAGAAATATAAGGAGAATAATTTTTAGACTTAATAAGGGACTGTGGAAAAAAAGGAAAATTTGATCTATTGTTTATTTTCTAACTACTTTTTATATACTAATCTAATCATAAAGTTTCTGCTTTGTTAGAGGCACATAGGGACTAAAAACTTAATTTCATTTTACAACCCTGATTATACAATGATTAAAATAAAGTAACCCTCAATCTTAAAAATGACTTGAATTGATAGTATAGTATTTTTAGAAACAGTTTACATCTTAATCTCTGGTTGAAACATACACTGAAAACACCATGTTTTTGTCTTTAGGTGCTCAGTATATAAAGCTCGGGGAGCGTTCTCGTGGAGGACACAACAGTATTTCCACCATCCTCCTCATCGTCAGTTTCATGTAAGTGTGTGTTCTGTGTGTTCATGGCATTGAGTCCTTTCTGAACAGCTGTTTTGTTTCTCTTCTGGCTTTTTTAACTCAAGCATGTTTTTTACATTTTAGTGCACACTGATCACGTGACTCTTAAGACTTACCAACTAGTCATTGAGTTTGTATTGCAAAAGAAAGTTATCCTCTGATTGTACAGTTGTAGTGCTGATCAATCAAGTCTACACATACTAGTATGTGTTGTCCTTGCATGTGATTCCCCTCTTTAGTAAAACAATTCATCCTTTGCTGTATTGTGTAATAAAGAGGAATTATAGGAGTTTCTACCTGATCAAATCTTGGGTTTGATTGTAAATTTATTGATTATATTGACTTTCTGCTGCCATGGTTCTATCCACGTCTGAATGCTCCCTAATTTAGACCCTTTGGATGTAGATCTTCTGCATACTAACAGCCTCTCAATGCCTTTCTTGCTATTTTCTCTTCTTTTCCTGTCTTTTCTGCAATACTTCTTGTGAATAGGATCTGTATCAGGTTCGTATGAGAGGCTTTGATCTTATACCACCGGCTGCATAAATAAGAACTATATGAATGATACAGGAAAAATCCATGCTGCATTACTCTTTAAGTGCTCTCAAATTTAACACTAAGCAAATTTCATCTGTATTTTATCTTTTAATAACACGAAATTGACTGCTGGAGTGATTTTTAAGTCTATTTATTTGCAACAAACATCTGAAGTACAACAAACCTCTCATCAGCCTCCACTCTCACTAGATATAGTGATGTGGGTGATGTTGACAATTTATGAAAAACACAGACTGGACTAGTAACACAGCGTTCTCTGGCACCGCCTTTGGTGTGTCTTTGGGTTTTTTCAAGTTTTCAATTTTTTTTTACATCTACAAACAACCAAAATAACACACTAAAGGACAGGAAAAACTTAAAAACAATCACAATCTTCTGCTCACAAGCACACAATAAAACAGGAATGATTGCTTGCAACAGACATTTGTTTCAGGTGGATTTTTCCTGCAATGAAGTTAACACTGTAGTGAATAAGTGGTTAAGGTTATGATGGACAGTCACTTAAGTATTTCTGTCTGCTCACTCTGTGCCATCAGCACTGACATTTTAATGTTGCTATCTTACTGATTTTGCCTTTAGTAAAGCAAATTTTTATCACTTTTAAACATTTTTGAATGAGTCAGTAAATATGACCTTTGCTCTCTCTCTTTCCTTGACCAGTCTTGTGGTGTTGGTGGCTCTCAACATGCTGCTGTTCTACAAGCTGTACGCTCTGGAAAGAGCGGCTCATACACTGGAGACATGGCACTCCTACTCTGTTGCTGACAGGTAAACACTCAGCGCAGTTTTCCATACATACATGGACTGACTTTGTGCTGTTAATTGGTTTATTGTCTCGGGTTATTCTTCTGAGATTTGAGGTCTAAAATGCCCCACTGAATTTTAAGTTATTACTAGCAAAACATCTTCCGTTTTCTTTTGCAATATATGAAGACAAGAAGTGTATATATCATTTTATCACTATAAACACTGAGCACATGATGATTTGTATGTGAAAGGTGTTACCTTTAATGATGAGCTCGTGAAGAATTACAACCCAAATCTACAGAGCATTTCAGTGTCTAAAGCCATTGTTTTGGTTCCCTCTTACTGTTTTCATCAGTCATTTTCAGCTTTAAAAATCTTAAAAAGTACTCATTCTTCTCAGCCGCAAAACGGCAAACAAACAAAACTGAGCAATAAGCAGCCGAAATGGTGCACAAACCTCTAGGAGTCACTGAAGACCAGGACAGAGTTCAAAGGAGAGTGACAATTAGAATTAGAATTAGATTACATTACATCTAGAATTAGAATTACATTCACCAGGTTGAGTAAACATAAATCCAAATAAATACTGATGTTTATCTATTAGTGCTGGATGGATGACCTTCAAAAGAGTTAATATGTCAGTGTAAAGTTAACAGCTTGTTTCTGCTGCCCCCTAGTGGACAAAATTTAGTTGTAGCAGGCTTAACAGCTGTTTCTGTATCAGTGACTATTGGCCTTAGTAGTTTTAATGACTCTTCACTCGTCTCATTCTCCTCCCATACCTCTTCCTCTCTTTTCTCCCTTACTCCTCTCTTCTCGTTTAATCCTCCTCCACCTCCTCAGTCCTTTGCCTCAGACAGCTGGAGAGTGGGCTCAGGTCTTGCAGCTTCAGAGGCAGTTTCACCAGGCTCAACTCAGCAAATGGCAGCAGATCCTGCAGTCGTCCGTCACACTTCTTGACCAGGTGTGTTTGTGTAAAACGCTTGAAGCTCAAATGCCGGCATCAGTCAGCAAGACACATCACGTGTCACACAAACCGCTTGTGCTCATGTTGTATCAAATCATCGGAGCATTATGTAATCCATTGTTTCTAAACCAGACTTCTCTCCCCTCTGTGTTTGTCTCCCAGATGAAGCAGTCTTTAGAAAAGCTCCACCGGGGCATCGTGGTCACAGACGTGCAGCAGGATCCCCCCGATGAAACACTCGCAGAAACCCTGACTGAAGCCTGAGTCCTGCCTCTTCTTCTCCCCACCCTCTCTGTCTCTTCTCTCCGACTACAACCTGGTAGAAAAAAGAACGGGACAGATCAACTTGGATCAGGACACAGATTGCTCTTTCCCTCGTTTTGACTATTGACAACCAGGAATGGGAATGGAAAATGCTGGGGGACTACAACTACAACTACAGCTACAGCTACAACTACAACTTTTCTCGCCTGACTGACTTGAAATGGCAACATTTGCCTTCAACCTCAACCAGTAACAACTTCAGTGAACTCACCCAGACTGGAAGCTATCAGGACCTCAGCAATAATTTTACCTGCAGCTGCAAGTCACCTGTATGGAAAACAGGCCACTGGTGGCCAATTCAGATCATCCACTTGTCAAGAATCATTTCAAAAGGCCAACTGCATTTCAGAAGATCTTAATTTCAGACCTCCTCAAATTTCAGGACCCCCCCCCAATTTTTATGACTATCACAGACTGCACTTCCTCTTCTGACATTCAACATTTCATATGTGCAATGGGAAGGGATCAGTGATATCTGGGAAGTGGGAGCCTTTTCCTCCTAGTCTTGGGAACAGCAAGATACCTTTGCCTCCAGTGATACCTGCTGATACAAAAAAAAGGGGGGGACACCACCTGCTGCGTGGTTGTGACGAACAAACACAACGTGGATGTGGAACATTGAAACATCAGATGTTTAAGTTTCCACCCTGAGTTTTGGATGTAAATTGTACATCTGAAGATGAATCCCAAACACCCTCCAACACTCCTCCCAGACCTGTCTGGCTTTTATCTTTTCTCAAAATCAGTGTGTTGGGTCGTTTGCTAGGATAGCAAGCTGCGTCTCACTGTTTTTCAGACTGTTAGATTATTTATTATTGCCAATGACTTTTGATCTGAAGTCCTGTCCTGCTCTTAAGAAGTCATTTTGGTGGGTATTTTTTTGTGCTCTGATTTGCTGTTTCAGCACGGACCAAGAAGAGCTACACGAGAAGGATTACTGTTACAGCAATAATGACAATAGTGATTCTAGTACTTTTTGAATGTTTCAAACAGAGTAGTATACATAATATTAATGATTATGATGACTTGTGTGTGAATGTGCGTAGAGGCAGTGAAAAAAACAAGCAGAGAAGATTTTTGACTTGACAGATGTGTGCGTGTGTGTTCATGAGGAGTCCTCACTGTTACGTTTTCAAATGTTACATTTTCATATTAGTGTTTCTTGAGTTTCGTTGTTTTCGAGATTTCTCTTTCACTTTTGGTCGCTCGCTTTTTGTATCCCGGAGCCTGACCTGTACAGTTCAGGATTTAGCGCCGACTTGATGACGTAGAATTTAAAAAATCTGGGCTTGGCGTTAAACAAAAAAAAAAAAAAGGACCAACCAGAATTTTGAAAAAGGGAATCTGTTTTGCAGTATTTTTTTGAGTATTTGTAAGATTTAATTTGACTCACTTATATTTCTCTTTTTATTCATTTCTTTTTTTATTTTCTATCTTCATTATTTTTTTGTCATCTTTATTTGTTGTTCACTTTCAACCCGTCGCTCCGTCCACTCCATTCTGGTCTGATGTGAAAACATCTCACTCATCCATACTCCATCTTTGTTTTTGTTTTTTTATTCTTCTTCTCATCACTCAACCCCAATCTTACTCTCTATCCTCTGTGCACTCCTCCCTTTCACCCACTCTCTTTCTCTCTCTCTGTTTCACTAAAAATGGCGGCTACAAGCATGTCGGCCATGCTGTGCGTGGCCATCCGCGGATAACAAAAGGGTGTAATATTTATTTAAGGGTTGGGTCTGGGTTGGATATAGGGAGAGAGACGGTCTGTTCAGGAGTGGGGATGAGAATGTACTGTAAAGATATGATTGTACACCACGCCATGGAGAGAAATGAAAAGTTCTAAAACACGAAACAGCTCTTTTGCTTTTCTTTGAGTCTGTGTGTTTTGTTTTTT
>JAPZDZ010000025.1:5496548-5508956 GCA_029783805.1 Acanthurus tennentii
CAAGAATTTCTAAAAGCTTTAATGTTTGCAGTTTGGGGTCAGATGCAGGGATGCACATCTCAGGTGGAGCTGAAATGCAGCAAGAAACTACATGTCCCCAAATTTTACCAAACATTCTCTTTCTTCAGTTCAATACCTAAAACCATTGGCTGAAAGCATGGAGAGGTATGAAATTCAAATGATCTACAAAAAAAATATCAAGGAATTTTCCCTGATGTATCAACACAAAAGAATTCATTCTCTTGAATAAGGAAATAAGATTTTTTCAAGTTGGCTTTGGCTTTTGGCTGTTAATGTTATTTCTCATTGGTCCGTCGAGTAAAATTTGTATCATGAGAAATGCTTTTGAGCTTTCATAACGTTTAAATTCTAAAGAATTTCAAAATTACAGGCTAAAATAATCACAAATAGACAGAACATAACGTTTTGCGAACCACTGTCAGCAGCCACCAAAAAACGTTCTTCTAATGTGAATCTAGGTTTGTTTAGTTTATTTTAGTGCTAGCCTGTACATTTTTTGAGTAAATACGGACTGCTATCATCAAGTCTCAACATTATTAATTAAAAAACACAAAAACTGGATTCCCTCTGGGTTTCATAAGAAGGGTAAAGCAATTTCCGGGTTAGAACTCAGCAAATATGAAATTAAATGTAATGTAGAATTTAAAAAAACAGTTAAGCCGAAAAAGATAAGACCCATGTTGGTTAAAGACGATTCTTCATCTCACCCTGCAGCTTGTTGTTATTGATACATGTCTGATAACACACACTGCGGAGTGTATGGACACCAACCTGTGTCAATACCACAGCAAAGAAACCACCAAGGAAGTCTGAAAATACCTGAACACGTTCAGGTTACTTTCAGTAAACTTGACCGCAGATGGACTTGCAGAGCATTTATGATTAAAAAAAATGTACCAAGTTGCAAAATTAGTTAACCCCTCATTTTTTGTAAGGGTCTCAGTCACAAACACAAAAGTATCTCTCATTTACCAATGTAAAAATTTTCAGAAACTGTACCTGAAACCATTAGGTGGAGAAAAATCCACTGCACCACTCTCCATTGTGTCAGTACTGACAAACTGATCTTTAACATGTCTCTCGTCAGGAACAATGTGCCTCGTTTGAGCATAGACAGATGAAGTTTCTGCAATTGTAGGTTAAACCACTTCCTCTTCTGCTGGGAGATAATACTCATCTGAATACTTTCACTGTGGGACAATCATACATGTAGCTTACCCCCTCAGTTTTTTTTACATCCTTCTGGGTGTACAAAAATAGCATTTTTTAATTTTTTTAATTAACTGAGATTTACTGAAGGAAATGTATACTTGAACCACAGTTTGAAATGAAAATGAAAGAACGTTAACACATTGTCTTAGTTTTGAAAATGATGTAGGTTAGACTTGTTTTAAACATTTATTTTGTGGTATAGTTAAAAAAGAACAAAGTTGGCCGTACAATCTCTGTTTTAAGTCCAGTTTTTTACTTCTTCTGGAGCTTTTAACTTTATCACACAGTCCTCATCAGCAGAAAAGGCATGTTTGTTATCATGTTATCCCTAATTTTGAGCACTTTTTGGACTTCTCTTCTAATTTTTGAGTTATTTTTGCCGTGCATGTAGAGATCAGTTTTTCTTTTTTTTTCAACTACCCACACAAATGACTGATTACTCCTCCCACACAACAAAATCATAGAGTTCTAGAGAAAAAAAAACATTCTTTATCATTTACTTTGTTTTCTTCATCTCAAACCCATGACAAAACCACACCGCATGTGAGTAAGTGTGTGTGGGGGTATATGTATGTGGAACAGATAGAAAGAACCATTAGTGTTTTCAGACGAATGTGTGAGGTGTGAACATAGACCCTGAGTTCTGCAACAGGATATGCAAACCCACTTTCCTGTGGTAAAACTGAGAAGAAAAAAACATCTGCCAAATACTGAGCTTATTCTAATAGACTACATATCTATATAATATATATCTAATACAATCAGACAAGATGGTAATAACTTCACAAATAATTGCCAAGTGTTCCCTGTGTTTTTTTAAAAAAATTATTTATTGTGAATTGTGAAACCATTAGTTATGAGCCATGACCAAAACTAGACACTTAAATCCACTCTAATACCCAGTTTGTCGTGTGCAATGGATGTATTTAGGAGATCTGGATATGGTTTTGGAGGCAGAGCCACTTTCATTCCAATAAAAGTTGCACAATGGCGCATGAGCAAAAAATTTGCAGGTTCAACTAAAACTATTCTACGCATGTTCTATGGGCCCATAGGGACCGAGATTGCACGTTAGCCTTTCAATGAAGTCCACCTGTAAGTCACTTGGGCTCTCCTGTACTTGCTCAACAGTTTCCGTTGTCATAGTTAAGCATTCATGAGCTTGTGGCAGCCTGGCTTGGCCACAGCTATATTGCAACAGACTTTGGCCAGACTGACTACGAAGAAGAACTACTGTTTTCCCACAGACATCATAACATAAGTTTGCCATCAAACAACTCCCTGTTTCCAAGTGTCACCCTTCACCCTTCCTTACCGACCAAATAATCTGAGAAACTCTGCGGTCCCATCACCAAACAGACTTTTCCCTGATTGAAAAGAGAAATGTCTACATGACAACTCCCCTCCTCCAGCTAAGGTGAAGGTCCCTCCTCAGCCCCAGTCACTGAACAGCCTGTAAAGAACCAGAAAGCAAAGCCGTCAGTCGTCACCCACTTTAAAGACCTCAAAAAGAAATTCCAAAAGAAAGATAGTCTCATTGTCTAACCGTCCACAAGTTTCCTACACAAATGACTAAAACAAGTGAATCAATGCAAAAGAGGGTGGAGAGTGTGTGCATCAAACCCCAAGTGGTTGCAGATGTGAAACAAAAGGGGCATACAAAGGAAGAATAGCTACAGTCTGCACATTGAATATCAAAACCTTAAAAATTTTATCAATAAAGTTCTGTTTCAACAAAAAAAGGCTGTAATGAAAATTCTGTTAAAAAATGTTAATCATCCTTTTATTATGTGTAATCATCCTTATATGGTTTTTGATTAATCTATATCTACAGAGCTTAGAGTCAGCATAAAACAAGACTACGCCTAGCATATGAATATGAATGTTTTGATATGCATATTGTTGTTGAAGGTGTGATATGCTAAAAGGAGGCTGACCCAGCTAAGTATAAAACATTTGTCATGTTCTTTATGTGTTATCTCTATCTGGTGTAACTGCATATTGATGTAGGGCAACTGTGGGGTTTTCCTTGCTGCAAGTAAAAATTGTCTTAAGAGCCTTCCTGAGAGTTACTGTCTGTGTTATGGATTTGAGGGAATTTTCCTAACAAAGGCCCACCTAAAAAATGTCTTTATGGTCAAAAAGCTGCAAAATTCAATAATCAATGCAGGGATTTTAACATTTTTGAAAAACTGAAACCAATTACATACATTTCTTATAAATATGATGATGACAATGATGATAATGATGGAAGTTGAAGTGAAAAAAATATTAAAATTCAATATGTCAATAAGTCGTTAGGGGGACGAGAGGAAGGGGTTTGAGTATTTGTTAGTATTTTCCACCACCACCAATCTCTGATGGCACTAAGTGATCGACGCCATACTTGCAATACTACGGTTTGGCCAGCAGGTCTTTTTTGCTTCAAAGTTCGGCCCCATTCCTAGTGTTTGGTTTTAAGCCAACGGAAAGAACTCCGTTACCCATACTACCTTTCGCTGTCGTATTTCGTCAGAACGTCAGTCGATTTTGATTCAACATGGAGGATACCGTAGCCGTAGAGAAGAGCCCGGTATGATTCAGTGAGATTATTTCCTGTTTCGTGCACTTAAAATTGACAGAGTTTCTTTATTAGGCTTTTCGGTTTTTGAGTGTTTATGCTCATATTCGATTGTCGCACGCTTTATGCAGTTGCTACCTCGGTAATGCTGCCGAAACGTAAACCTGCCAATTCATTCTCTACTAAGTGCAGTTGCTATGTCATGCAAGCTAGCTGCTAGCATCGGAATGATTGTCTAAGTAGGCGAGGGTTTTAGAAAACTATATTTACCTAAAATTGGTCTCGATCATTTGGAAAATATTTTCTGGTCGCCATTGCGTCTCGATTGGCATCAAATAGTTAACTCTGGTTTTGGCTTTTGTGAGTTGTAGTTAGCTAGCACTGTAATGTAAGCTAATGTAAGCTAAGCTAATGTTAGTGTTTGTCTCTGAGAGGTGAAATGTCATTACTTGGCATAGAGTTGTCTATCAATATGTTTCTGTAAAGAACAAAAAAATGCTGTCCTTTGTTTATTGGCTATAAATTTTCTGTACCACAAGTATAATCTGTTTGTTTATTTGCAGTACAAATTCTTAACCTAAATGGGCTGTTAAATACAAAAGGAACTGTTGTTCACGTTTATTTGATAGTTTATTTTATCTTATTTCATTGATATATTTGTATGGCGTTTCCCTTTCACAGGACGATATGCCGGCAATATTGTCATCCAGACCTCAGACAGGTCTATCCTTTCTTGCACCAGAACCAGAAGATCTTGAGGACCTTTACAGCAGATACAAGGTCATTCTTATACATTTGTATGACGTTATAATGCAACCCAAATCCATTTTTTGAGTATTACATTCATAAATGTCTATGGTCTTATCCTGTGTCCCCATGGACAACAAAGAGAGGTGATCAGCTAAAATACCTGTTTTAATAGAACTCAATTATAGAAAAAAATAACAGAAAAAAGGATGGACTTAAAACCAATTTATACTTGTGGTTACAATTCACATCGTTAAGTCATTAAAACAGAAGAAGAGTTGACAAAATTAAGAGTTACAAGATGACCCCAGCCCGTGCATACTGAAGATTTACCCAGTGTTGCACTGCCCTTTAGTTCAGTTCCACCTTATTCATTCAGTTATTAACTTGCATTTATAAAATCATTTTTGAATTTGTTTTGAATTATAGGAGAAAATCCTTTTTCTTGGCCACTCTGACATCTGCTGCATTCAGTAGGAGCATGTGTCCATTACATATTGTTTTTTTTGGAATACACTTTTTTTTATCTGAAAAGGGTCTCAAATGTTTGCATTTAATATTTATAACTTAGTGGTTATTAGACAATCTGTATCCACACAAAAGCCACTAACTTTGGTCTATGATCTACAGCAGGCAGATTGATAGTAGTGTTATTTTTAACAGGCTCTCACCTTTCTTTCATGTTCTCCTCTTTTCATGCATTTACAGAAGCTGCAGCAGGAGCTGGAGTTCCTGGAAGTGCAGGAGGAGTACATTAAAGATGAACAAAAGAACCTGAAGAAAGAGTTCCTTCATGCTCAGGAGGAGGTGAAGAGGATACAGAGCATCCCACTTGTCATTGGCCAGTTTCTGGAAGCTGTTGACCAGAACACAGCCATTGTTGGCTCCACTACAGGTAAAAGAAAACTTAAAAAGGAAAAACTTCCTTGGTAATTTAAAGGACCTACTCAGACAGAGGTTTATGTGCTTCCCAAATAAAAGTTTAGATGTTAAAATATGGAGAGGAAGGGCTGTTTGTCCCACAAAGAGCTTTACCTGTACCTTAATTTAAAAGAGAAAGGCCTTGTTTTGGAGGTGAATTTGAAAAAATGTATGCCTGACCAAAAAAGGGACATTTGAATATTTAACACAAACCCAAGATGGACCTCATGTATTTAAAGAAATAAGTAACCAAGTAATATCAGCTTTTTATGATGGAATATTTTTCTGCACCAAGGAAAAATTTATTTTTTACCAGCCCTAGAGTTACAACTGGCGAATACAAAATAAAGTACTGTTCTCTGAAAACTCCAAATACTAATGGTAAAGATAAATGGATACGGCTGAGCATTAAAAATTTATGAAATGGAAGATGATGCATGTAAGCCGTATTTTGAATCCTTTGTCATGGTCAGGCTTTTAAAGTCTTTCGAGAGAACCTGGAAGAGATGCAGTAAATTTTAATTATTCAGTTTGAAGTACATGTTTTAAATGTGTAATGAGTTCTGCCTCTGTGTGCCCCAACCCTACCCCCAACTCAGGGTCCAACTACTATGTGCGCATCCTAAGCACCATTGACAGAGAGCTGCTAAAGCCCAACGCCTCAGTGGCCTTGCACAAGCACAGCAATGCCCTGGTGGATGTGCTCCCACCTGAAGCTGACAGCAGCATCATGATGCTGACATCAGGTACACACTTAGTTCCCAGAAGATTTCTGGGCATGTTTTAGCAAGTCTGCATTAAAGACTACTGTGGTCATTTGTGGATACTATTTTTTCTTTTCCAGCTAATGTTACAGTAAATTGTATTCATAATTTAACATGTTTTTTAGTTTGTTTTATCAAACAATTATAATCATTAATCTTATCCATGTATAATGTAGATAGCAATTTCCTGTTCAAGAAGGTTCAAGGTCTTGTATAAAGTTTACTATATTTAAACAGAGAAGCTGAACTTTCCTTTTTTTTAACTGTTTCTTTTACCAGACCAAAAGCCAGATGTGATGTATGCTGACATTGGTGGTATGGATATTCAGAAGCAGGAGGTCAGGGAAGCTGTAGAGCTGCCACTCACACACTTTGAGCTCTACAAACAGGTCAGATACTCAAGAGAACTGTGACATTTTTACATCTACCCTCACAATAATTATACATTTTTCAAAAATAACATAAATACACTCCCTAAAAAGTGCAGAAAATCTATACTAGATACTTAATAACTTTTGTCTTTTTTCTTTCAAAGATTGGCATTGACCCACCCAGGGGTGTCCTTATGTATGGACCTCCAGGTTGTGGTAAAACCATGTTGGCTAAGGCTGTGGCACATCACACTACAGGTAAGTTTTTTGTATCAGACACCGGACATGTATTCATCACTGCACTTAACTTACAACCTTGATACATGTCTTCTGTGTATTGTGTAAACTTCGTAGTGACATTTTGATTTTTTTTAAACAAAACTTTAGTCATTTCACCCTTTGTGTTGGACAGTGTTGGACAGTGTCTAAAAAAATAATCCTTGTTCAATTTGTCTGTCTCCAGCTGCTTTTATCCGTGTAGTGGGCTCTGAGTTTGTTCAGAAGTATCTGGGTGAAGGCCCTCGTATGGTGCGTGACGTCTTCCGGTTGGCGAAGGAAAATGCTCCAGCCATCATCTTCATTGATGAGATTGATGCAATTGCCACTAAGCGTTTTGATGCACAGACTGGAGGCATGAACACTGGCTTAGACCTACAATATACAACTAAACTTAAAACTAGTACGAACTAGAAAGTATTCTGACCTTGTTTTCTTTTTTCATCTGCAGCTGATAGGGAGGTGCAGAGAATATTACTTGAGCTACTCAACCAAATGGATGGCTTCGACCAGAATGTCAACGTCAAGGTGAGTCCATTCCACCTTTCTAAGGAAGCTCTTAACTTTCCCCCTGTGACTGCACCATCTCAGTGTGCTGAGCTGTGCAGTCACAGGGGGAGTGGGTGCACTATTCAAGTGACAACTCCAGCCAAGCCTTCATTTTGCCTTGAGTCCATTCATTCAACTTAGCGGGCACTCAAAAGGTTTCAAAACCCTAGATGCACATTTTGCCCATAAGCTATTTTCAAATGCAAGTCAGAACTGCACAAAGAAATCTTTCAGTAGTTCAAAAGTGTGTCTGCATAAAAATGTTTTGAGTTAATTTTCTTAAGTGTTTTTTGGGCAGAGACCTCAAAAATTTTATTGACAAGTTCTGTTTGCTGTATTGCACCAACTCCACAAAGCACCTGAGAGGTCAAGTTAATTGATTCAGAGTAGCTAAGGTAGTGCCTTGTATGCAGTTGGTGTTAGCTGTCACTTACAGCAGCCAGTCCCTTGACTATATATAACTCCAAGCCTATTAACATAAATGTTTATTCCTGCTGTTTATTTTAATTTAAAATTGGTCTCTTTAAGTATTAAACCTCTCTCTCAGCCTCAAGGGGCTATTTGCTGCATTGACTGCCCATTGTACAAAAAAGAGGGGGCTTCAACAAACAGTGACTTAATGATTAAAACCTTCTTGCGTAAGGTTTTAACTTCTAGGTTTCCAGTTTCAGTGGATTGGCAGAACCTTTGCTTTAGCTACCATGGGTGTATTTGGTCCAAGTTAAGCTCATTTGTCCTAACTATAGTGAGACACAACATTTTGTGCAACCAAATGTGCCCCATATCACAACATGTTCATTGTTAACCATCGTGCTAACACGACACAAATTGACTTTTTAACTCCATGTAGGTGATCATGGCCACCAACAGAGCAGACACACTGGACCCTGCTCTGCTACGTCCTGGTCGTTTGGACAGAAAGATTGAGTTCCCTCTGCCAGACCGCAGGCAGAAACGTCTCATTTTCTCTACCATCACCAGTAAAATGAACCTCTCCGAGGAGGTCGACTTGGAGGACTGTATCCTTGTGGTTCAAAAGCAGCATGTTTAAGTTGTGTTTGTGTGTGTTTATATCTATGTAAATTAGAGTGAGAGATAAACTACTCTTTTTAGCGGGTTCCAAATAGATTTTCCATTTGACAAAATAATACAGTTGCTGAACATACAAGTAATGCAAGTTCAGTTTTATAGAGTATTTTTTTGTTAAAACAGATGCTTAGGGCTTTCTTTTTTTGTTTTGTACTTCGTTCTTCGGTTGGCATCCTGTGTGGTCCATGTTGTACCTAACTACCTTGTTCTGGAGATTACATGAATGGGGTCATTGATATTTAGTTTTTAATGTGATGTCTGCTAAATTTCAGGAATGCTTAAATCTTAATGCTACCACTGTAAGAGATGAAACAAAGTGGTAGCATTTGCTGAATTAAGCCCCTTTGTACAGTACAAAGTGGTAAATCCACCGAGTACTTTAGAGTTGTAGTTAGGTAATCAGATGCAAGGATGAATCTTTATGCCATTGACCTTACCTAGTCATACAAGTGTTTACTTGCATCCTATTTAATCTTTTACTCAAAACAAAGCAGTTGACTGCAGGAACTCCTCAGCCCTATTGTGTTTTTATTGAAAATTCAGGTCATTCTCTTGTCTGTAGTCTGTTTGTCATTGTCTGTAGCATAGTAGACTGCACAGGGATCTTGACTTCCCATTTGGGTGGTAACAACTCTCTGTGGATGCCATTAGACTCAATATATGCAGAACGTAAGTGGTTGTTCTCGACTTGTTATGCTGCATGCAAAATTACAAATATGCAAAGTATGAACTCAGATTCGAAGACACAAAATGGAAACTACTCGAAACCCACAGCAGCTGGTGCATTTTCAGTTTAAACGGTGCTGAAGGTCCAGTGCAGGTTTTAGACGGATGTATCTGTAGAATGCGACAGAAATGTTGTATAATTTTCATAGTTATGTTTCCAGTAGTGTATAGTCACCAAAAAAAAAGGAATCATTGTGTTTGCATTACAAACTGAGAATTAGCTATTCATTTTTGTAGAGGGATCAGACTCTCCTCTAAGGATTCCTCCATGTTGCACCAACATGTTTCTACAGCAGCCCAGACTGGATAAACTAAACACTGGCTTGTTTTTTGCAAGTTTAGAAGCCACCATATGGTCCCCTGCACACATTACAGAGGGCTGTGAGCATAAGGCTATTCAGTCTGTGCAGTCTGAAACTTCACTGCTATAAACCATCACATCCTACACACTGGACCTTTTAGAGTCTGCAACTCATTTACATTCTATAATTCCATTTTTTTCTGTGTTGAAATGCAGCTCAGATACGTGGATGTTTTGCTTGTGTTTTCCCATTTCTGTGTTGTTTAGTTGTCCTTAACAGATGTACAGATGTGGCCAGACCAGACAAGATCTCTGGAGCTGATATCAACTCCATCTGCCAGGAGGTGAGCCAGAGCTTTAATCAAATAAATATTTACACTTTCTTTTTTTTTTTCTTTAGCAGTGCAAAATGAGAACTAACATAAACATAAACAAACCAGTACTCTTTGGATAGAAGCACTAAATATAAATACACACTTATTTGTATTTGTTTGTTTTTTTTCTAATATCTCCTGTTTACTTCTTTCTCTGCTTTCTCAGGCTGGCATGTTGGCAGTACGTGAGAACAGGTATATCGTCCTGGCCAAAGACTTTGAAAAAGCTTACAAGACTGTCATTAAAAAGGATGAGCAGGAGCATGAGTTCTACAAATAAAGAGAAAAAAAAAACATCCCAAAAGAAAACACCCACAGACATACAAGTTTATTGATTTAAGTCTGTGTCTGTATCTACAGTGTGTCTAGGGGGATTTGCAGTCCCTGACTAGCATAGATTTTTGGACTTAATGTACTCACTACAGCATGAGGCCCAATGTCAGATTTACCCTGTGTCTCCAGCCTTGAGAAGACACATGACCACATGATGGAGTGTTTTTTTTGTTTTTTTGTTTTTTCGGTGCAGACACTCTACTGGTTCTTAAAAATATCTGGCCTTGATTGACTGTAGCTATGATAGAACATTTGTATCTATATGTACTCACTTAATAAGACATTACTTAAAAATCCATTAAAGATGTTTTCCACAAAAACAACAAAATGATGTTCATTGTTTTGAGTCCCTGAGGTATTAGCTGTTGTGACTAGATTGGCAACGAGTAGACAATTAAAGTATAATTTGATTCACAGAAGGTCCATTGGTTTCTATTTTGATTAATCTAATAATGAAGCCATTGTTTTAGCGATATTGGGAAGCATTACTGGTCAAACCTGTTTCAAAAAGAAGCAAGTACATATTTAAAAGTTTTAAAATGCATGTGAAGTTAGGTTTTTGGAAATTACTATTAACATATTTTACTGTTTCCTGACATTTCTACTAATGTAGAAAGTATTGGACAAATTAATCTGTAATAAAAGTAATTGTTAGTAGCAGCTCTGATAGTAATTGTTGTAGGTGCAGCAGTTATCTCCATTAGCCATGTTTCCAGCCAGCATAATGTTTTTTAGGGGGGATATTTCCTAATTCCAACTACTGCCAGCTATTGTAGTGAGTGTAAATTAGAAATGTTCTCCCTGAAGTGTAATTTATAATTTTGACAAACTCAGTGTGAATAAAATGACTATTAATATCACAACTTTTTGTCTACCACATGCAGATGAAAGTGTTACCTATGCTGTAATTTATCACATCACAACAACAGACACACACTCAACAATTACACTTGTAATAAAATAGAAGCATTGGGAGTTAACAGTGGTAGCCATACATCAGATAAATGTACTGTTTTGTGGAGAAACTCCTGCCAGTGTTTGAATCTTGGAACTGACAAAGTCGATTCAAGTGGATGCCGTTCTTGGGTCGGGCATCATCCACAGTCTTTAAATGCCATTTTCCATGCTGCTTAGTGGCCTTCTGCCTCTCTTGTCTCAAGTCTGCCCATGAGTTGAACCAACGAAGCCTGAGATTGCAGCTCTCCCTTCAAGCCACAAGTGGGGGGAAGATCATTCATTATAGCATCCAAGCTTCAGTATCGTTATGCAACACAGTTAAGTACATAGCAAATATAATCTTTGTCCACCAACGGAGTGGAGTTACATTGAGAGGCTGAAGACCAGGATCCCTTGAGGTATAGTTTGGATAGTACAGTAGTGGTACCCACTTGCAATTCACTTGGTCTCTAGTAGGAAGGCCGTAAGTGACCTGGTCAAAATAGTAGGGACAGAGCTGCAGGGTTGCCAGTTCGGGACAGTGGGACATCCTGGCAAAGATTTTATTCAGCCTGTGGTTTTGTCCAAAGTCCTGTCCAGGGAAAAGTCTACACCACATAGCCAACACCAAAGCATCCATGCTGGTTTGAGCTGCAGAGGGCCTGTGAGGAAATAACTCGTACAGAGGTGATGTGGCAGCCATTTTACCAACTCTGTACCATCAAATACAAAGTCGAGATTAAAATCAGTATACTGGTGTACAGAATGAAGAGATTGTGTAATTACTGACATTTTCATCATTTAACTACTGATGTTGTATTTCTGTTTGATTTTTATTATTTGAAACAGGCATTTGCCTTTGAAATACAGCAAGTGGCCCAATATGAATGAGTCTATTATAATGAAGCAAATTGATTAGTATAATCGAAAGTGAATGTTTGTTACTTACCTTAAGTGTGAAATGTAATCTCCTTTATTAATTTGAATTTTTTTGTTTTCTTTTATTTGTTTTGTCATGTTCTAGAACATGTCGCTTTATTTGAAAAACGACAAGGGAGACGATACACCGAGTTGATCATGACCAATTTATTAATGCAAATGTAAGAACAAATTAAATAACCTGCAAGAGAGATTAAATTATAGAACGGAGCGCGATTTAGAAGTTAAACCTCGTCAGTCATTGTGTTGAAATATATAGAAAGAGGGATGCATTTTAAATCATGTGATC
>JAPZDZ010000025.1:5509056-5529510 GCA_029783805.1 Acanthurus tennentii
TTTTTTTGACCCTTGGCTTGTTTTTTTATACCAGTTTTGGATTGAGAGTGTTGGTTTTGCGATAACACTCTTTGCAGATCATTTTTTACATGTGTTGTTTAAAGGTATAACACTGCTATCAATGCTGACTTTTATGAATCGCAGTTTTAGCCTATATATACATACATATATATACATAAAATACTAAACAAGATACACTCGGAATACGAAAAGCTTTACTGTGGTTACTACTACAGCAACCTCGAATGATGACGTGTCAATAATTTTGTCGTGTGCGGAAAAGTGAGATTTGGGCATATTGAGATAGGTGCGTGATGTCATTTGGGATTTTCAGCGGAGAGGAGGGCAAAAAGTGCAGTGCGAAAACCGACTCTGCTCATTCGCCCGTCGAGTCGACGGCACATCGCAGCGTCCACACAGCATCAACTTCAAAACATATCGGAAATCCTGAGGAGGGAGGGTATTGTTTGGGGATATCGACGGCAAACCGCTACTTGACCAGTCGAGGGACACTAGCAGCCCATCTGGTAAGGATTTAACCGTAAAACGTATTGAAAAGTGACTACGGAAACGAAGCAGTGCATGTTCGCCTGCTAGCTAGCTAGCCAGCTAACTAACGTTAACGTCAGTTAACTGCAGTGGCAGAGCTAGCTCGGCTTGATTTATTGGTTCGTGTCTCCCGTCACAGCTGGCGAGGATCAGTTGGAGGTTGGGTAAGAACAGTTTTCTTTACCTCTACATAGTTTATCGTCAATGGATATTAAATTTGAAAGTGGTGGTTGATTAGCGATTAATTTGTACAACGAAAAAATATTTTCAGTCTCACAGTAGTTTTGGAGATAACGTAAGTAAACCTGGTGTTAGCTCCACTTAAAAGTAAGACCTGTAATGAATACTGTTATGAAACTGCTAAAAGAGGCGTCCAAAACAGCTAAAACGACAATTTATTCCAATCATAGCGAAATAAGGAAGGAGACAAGTTTTCTTTCGTCATGAGTCTGAGTAAGGTGATGAAATTAACGGCATATGAGCTACATAGTCAGCATTCTGTAAGCTAATGTTGGTCAAAATGAGCTGAACTATGTGACCTTACCCAAACACAATACTGTCAATTTTTGAGTTAGCTTACATCATTAACAAACAGCTTTAAAGGTTACTTGTGTCACAGTGAATTAAGCCTTATTAAGGAGTTTCACTCGCTAAAAAGCACTTGGGCGACAGAAACAAAAGTTTTGTAGTAAGTTTGATCCAACTGGAAATGTAAGCAACTCGGTCTATAAATAACTTGAATTAGCCGAAGCTGTTGAGTCAGTGCTTAGACTTGAGATTTCGCTGTTGTCGACCTTTAATGCTCTTTTTGTCACTTGAGTCGCTTGACGAGATGTAACAGGTTAGGTTAGCTTCCATTAGAAATTCACATGTAAACCCTCCTGAGCAGAACAAAAGACGCCATGGCAGCCCCCTCCCCCTCTGAACTGTCAGCTTGATTTAGTTCATTCTTGAGCAGTAGAAGACCCGATGCAGGAGTCAGACCGCACTACTCAACTATTCTCCACAACAAGCTGGACAAATGATTGAACCTGTGTTATGTTCGTCAGTGTCACAACCAATGTCGGTGTACTTGCACACCAACTCCTCGTTCCCTTAAGTACATATTGTTTTTGCCGGGGAGTGACACACCTCTTGAAGTCTGTCACAATTATTTAGCAACTGATTGGCTCACCCATCATTAGGAAGATGACTTTAAGTAGATATAAAGGAAAACAATCTTTATCCTTCTGACAGATGTTTTATAAATAAAAAAATCGTTATAAGTATTTTTTTATTAAAAATTACAGCATAACTAGTCATAGCGATAAGGCTATAAACATAGATACCCAATGGGTTAAATGGAAACGCACATTTCTAGGCTAATTTCAAAATAAAACAGTAACTTTATGAACCTACAATTTCCCCCTCAGATATTTGCTTTTGGTATTAATTGATTGCAGAGAATTAAAGGTTTCCCTTTTGCATGTGACCATGTGCACTTGGTGGAGGTTGGAGTCACAGTTTACTATTAGTATCTTAGTATCATAATGTTCTGCAAACTATCTTCTGTCCATTATAATACCATTATCTATGAACAGAAGGGGAGACTGAGATCATATTTCACTTAATGTCAGATACTGAATTCATGTCACTAATCTTGAGAGCCCACTGTCAAACTCTGGTGATTTATAGATTTTCAGTGCTGCTGAGTTTAATGTGTATGTAAAGTGTCTATGTTATAAAATTTTACAGCTTTCTTGAAGCAGGATCTATATTTGAAGCATTCGCCCCTTGAACCTATGATTAAATTTACTTTACAGTCTTTCTGACATAGTGTGGAAGGGATTTAGGTATCATTTTGTGTTTGTGTGTAGCCTAAAGGAACTACAGCTTGTTTTTCATTTTACAGAACTGTGTCAGAGAGTGATAATTAGCCTATGATTTAAACCTGATATTGAAACCCTGAGTTAAAAATTGAATGATAATGAATTCAATCTATATGAGCTGAAGCTTGAAATATTTTATTTTTTTTAACCAAATAACACCCTTTTCAGTTGTTGGTATGAGCTGTCACACTTCCTTGTTTAATTTTTGACTGAGTTTTTTTCTTTATTTTTTAATGATATTCCCGTGCAGTAACTGTTTGCATTTATTAAAGGCCTGTTCTGTCTCAGTTCTTTCCAGTTTTAGCTAGTTTAAATAGGCTAAATGATACAGGAGCTGTGGTATTAACTCTCTTCTGTCTTGTTTAACTTGTTGCTCCAGTTTGTTGTGGGTTTTCTACCTCCACGGGGGTTTCAATATCTCCATGGTTGTCATTGCTAAGTTTGCAACCCACTGCAAGTCACTGTGATTGGATAAGTGGCTGTCTCTGGTGGGTTGGTTATAGCTGGAGGCACACTACACTATGGAAACAGCAAGAGCAACCAAAGGCTGAAAGATGAGGAGATAAAGTGGGAGGAACAAGGA
This sequence comes from Acanthurus tennentii, assembly GCA_029783805.1. NCBI lineage: Eukaryota > Metazoa > Chordata > Actinopteri > Acanthuriformes > Acanthuridae > Acanthurus > Acanthurus tennentii. The sequence goes on from JAPZDZ010000025.1 coordinate 5,512,057, forward strand.
GGATAATGTATATATTTTATTTATTTTACCACTTCTCCTTAGCAGTGTGTCCCAGGCGAGTTGTACTCGAGAGAATAGCCAAAGAGACATGTACCAGCTGCACCCATGATGAATAGCCAAGGCTCAGGATGGGTTGCCATGACAAGGCACTGGCACGCGTTATTATGCAGACACCTCTTTTTTCAGGGCATGTTTGCACATTATTTAATTGCCTGGTCTTGCATGGTGGTTGGGGCTCAAGAGGGAAGGCCTGCTTGCGTATATAGAATTTAAATAATGCTTTATTGAAGTCTATTACTGGTGGTGGTTTGTGTAAAGAATATTTCCTATATGTCTTGGCAGCCTATTAAAAAAAACTAAATAAAAATAATGCTGTTGCGGTCTGCTAACAAAATACTTCTGAAACTGCTTCACTCGTGTATTCAGTATTATAATTAAGTTCCCAAAGTAGTTGAAGTTCTTCTTCATATGAGCTTTTACTTGTAGATCCTTGTTGGTGAGTTCTGAGAAAGCGCCTAGATCAGTTTTCTAGTTGAAGACAGCTAATGTACTATAGTCCCAAAACAGGAGCCCAAACAGTGGTACTTTAAAATCCATTGTGAAGAGTTGAATTCTGTAGGGTGGTAATGAAGTAATTAACTAATATCTAGACCATATGTCAGTTTTCAAGATGAAGAATAGTGGTTTTAAAGTAATTAACAATTGCTATCTATGTGGCATTGCGGAATAAATTTCAATACTGCAATCAGTTTGTGGAGTGTGGCACAACACTGATAGTAGAGCTGAACAGTTGCCAGGAAAAAAAGTGCACTGAGGACAAGGTCAGATCTCCAGGGGAAATGTATTAATGGTTTTTAAATATTATTTGTTACCTTTAATTGGATGGATGAGATGGAACTTCTCAAATCATTACTGATATTTCATAATAACTACCTCTCATTGCAGAAATCAATAAGATAAGCGATAGTTTCACATTTTTGTATTTTAAGTTCACAATTTGTTGTCTATGTCAAACTTAAGGGAAAAAAGGTAAGATGTAGATTGATGATTTAATATTTCAAAGCTTTACCTGCCTACCTAACTAAATCTAACTGTCATCACTACTCTTACCCTCCCCTATGAACCTTGTGAAACATCTATTGCAATTAAATTGTCTTCTTCTAAAACTGTAAAAAAAAAAATACACATCTTCACTGACTGGTTTAGTTCTCCAGTTACTCCACACAGTGTGGCCTAACCTGTAGCAACCGTTGATGTCACAAGTGCGACGAGCATGTTGCCTTTTTCTTCTCAACCGACTTCCTCTTTCGTGTCTTTTGTCACATTTAAATCCATATTTAAAGGTACATTTTCCCACTAGATACTACACTAGTTGTATGAAAGTGATATGGCATCATTCTGTTGCCTCTATTTATAACCATTAACAGGGTTTCAAAAATTAAATTTTTTTGCAAGACAACTACAACTACAATAATAATAATAATAATAATAATAATAGTAATAACAACAACAACAATAACTAATAATAATAATAATAATAATAATAATAATAATAATAATACATTATGTAAATCACAATTAGTTTTAAATTTATGTAGACATTAAGAGAAGCTTTGAATTAAAAAATATATGCAAAATATGATTGAGTTAAATCTTACAAAATGTGAATGTTGTGCTTTTTCGCACAACTAAATTTCACATTACTGCAGTACACTGTGTGGCCATTTTCTCTTTTGAAAGAGCACCAGTTTTTCTACCATGCAATCTTCTCTTGTTTAAAAAATGACCCTGGAACCTTACCTTTTATGTAACCACTTCTATTTACTGCCATCTTAGATGCCTATTATATCTATAAATGTTAGTTGTGTCATGATACCTTGACCTATTTTCCATTGTTGGGTTAGATGCATGGTTTTTAAAGAGGTGGATATCCAGTCCCTCTGGCATGCAGGTAACCTATGCTGTAACTCATGCTGTAACCCTGTATAAAAGCTGAAAGTGGATCTTTGTGAACAAAGGGAGTGGGATTTGATGGACTTTCCCACACTGACACTAGAAGGGGCTTAGCAGATATTACAGGAAGGTCACACTTAAAGACTGTGGAGCACTCGCTTATCCTCAACAGGCCGGCACATAGAACAGATGAGACTTTGTCTCATGTGAAAGGTTCATCCTTTAATGCAGAGCCTTGCTATATGCTTGGATGAGGTTAAGAGGTCAAGGCTCTGACCAGACTGCACAGGCCACTCTAGGTTTTGTGGCAATGTTCTCTATCCTCCATTTTTGTTACTCTTTGATAAAAATATGCAGATCACAAGTGTTGTACATTTCCATCTTTCTTGGCAGTACTTGTAAATAATGGCCAGGGCTCATTGTGCCTCTAAAGACTATAGAGATCAATACCCAATACTAAGTAGCATCCGTTTACTGTTTTGTTTGTGGTACATACATACACTGCTTGAAAGGCAGTTATAGCCAATTTTCAATAGGAAAACAGTATTGAAATCAAGCAGGGAAGGCCTGCATCTCTCTTCTGTGTTTGCTCATTTGATGGGAACCAGCTGCGTCTGGAATTCCTGGCTCAGATAAAACTACCAAGTGTAAAATAACTCATGACAGGTAACAAATGACTACCGGTGTTTAAAAAGTGTTGGTGTTGTGCATAAATGGTGCTAATCAGTTCAGATCTAGGGGATGGTCTCCTTTGGCAGTTGGAGAGATTAAAAAAAAAAAAGAAGAGAGAAGAAAAATTATTCAGATGTTGAAGCCAGTGGAGACTCAGGGATGTCTTGTTAAGTAAACCTACTCTGTGGTAGTCCCCACCATGATTTGGTCTTGCTGCTTGTTTTTCTTCCTCTCTAGCTGCCCTAGCTGTCAATGGTCGATGCATGAGTCAGATGCTGTCCCTTTATGATTTGAACTGCAGTGTTGACTGCAAGCTATAGTCCCTAGGTAATGATCTAAATATATATCTCCTCTACAGTATACCCCATCCCCTTTTTATTTTCTTGTCTGCTCTTATTCTAACCCCCAAGCTTGCCCTCTTGGCTCCACTCACATTCATTCATGTGTGTGCAAGCATGCATGTAGACATACCATGTATATGTAATATTAAAGCCCCATGAACAGAAAAGAAAAAATGTCCCATTTATCCACTGTAAAGTGCTATCACTGTTTAAGTGCACATCAAATAGTGAGGTATAAAAAAGGGGGAGACCAGAAAAGCTCGCTTTGGTGTGCTGGAATAAAATATATTATGCCAAACCGGGTTCTTTTTAAAATTCTAAATGTAGAAGGGAAGGGTATCTGTGCAGGAGAGACAATAAAGTCAAAAGAACATAGTGTAACCAGACTATTGGCTACTCTCCATTTCCCCTCCAGCTTCTCTTGGTTTGCTTTTTCATTCCCCTCTGTTTGGTTCATGCCTCATCCCCAGCCTTTTAGGTAATGCAAAAAGATTCGTCTAAATCTAGTCACTGAGTCTCTTTTATATGCGTGTTAAGTCTGTGCCTGAGCTTTGTTGAAGAAGGTGCCTGCTGCCAAGTTCTCTCACTGTATAAGCCAGCTCAAGCACAATATGGCCCTTAAGGACTAAGGCAAACCAAGCTCATCATTTCTCCCCTCTGTAAAAATTCTTGAATGTCTTATTACATGCAAATGTAATTCCATTACATGAAAACATAGGAAAGGGGTGTTGTAGAAAGTTAAAATTCAGTCCCTGAGTTTTTTCTTTCTAACATGATTCATGTTTATTTAGTGGCTCAAATCTGCACACCACATCGATCTTATCAGCCATGCTTTGTCCTTGATAACATGATTGGTTTAATCATTTATATCCATCTAGTGAGCTTGAAAGACTATGAACCAGTTAGGAAGCCTTAGTAAAAAACATAATAGATCACTGTTTTCCAGGTTGCTAGTTTTTGTGTTCTGGATCACATCTGTGTGTGGTGAAGTTGAATATCCCCTCTGTGAGATTAAAAAGAGTCTTTGCAGCATGATCCTTATAAATCATATCCATAATCTATGGGGTTATTAAGAGGGCCAGGCAAAGTGAGAGGGGTCAATCCCCCATCTGTTCACAGTTCCACATGCAGATGAAAATCATATCAGCAGCAAGCAGAGGCTTTCCTCTCCCTTTTGATTCGCACATCCTCTTAGAGAAAAACCTTTATTATCCTTGAACTGAAAATTCCTCAGTCAGCTGTCAAAGAAAAACAGAGAAATACATCAGCATCACTGTTCAAAGAAAATGAGTTTCTCAGGTGTCATCGGTATAGCTGTAGTTCATCAAGTAGGCTGTGTGTTTGACTGAAGAAGGAAAGTTAAATTTTTTTGCAACCTGACATGTAGATAGTGCAATTTCCTGTCAGTTACAAAAAACGCCTAAGGTTAACTTTCAAGCTTCACTGAGGAAACAAAAATGCCATGGCTCTGCTAGATTCAATCCAACTTGTAATTCATATGCTCATCCACAACTACATCACGTTGGGATGCTGATTCCTTGAAGATTAATGTGAACACGAAAAAAGTACAGAGCCAAATTTTTTTCCAGATTAAAAATTTGTAATTTAACACTCCTGAAATATAATACAACAGTCAGTAGGTGGTTATCTGTCTTGGTATCTCTTATCACAGCATTAGATATTTTTTTGTTATTCATTTTTACTGTCTCTTCTTTTTCCATCTCAATCTTTAAAAAACAGGTATATTATACACAGCCTTTTGGGTGACACATATGGCTAACAGACTAAAAGCAAGAAATAGGAAAGAATGAGAACACAGATTGTGACAATGTTCTCTGCTCACATATAAATACTTTGCCCTCCCCCCCAATATGCTTAGCATGACATGCTCTAAGGACTGAATATGTCAGCACTGTACTGATGAGTCAGTAGGAATGCATTAAGCAGTAATTAAAAGAGGTACACTCTGGGCATTCATTACTTTATTTAATTTTCCTGAAATAGACTGTATGAAGCACACATTTAACAAGACAGAAAAAATTGTGTGGAAACATGCCTGTTTTGAGTTTATGCTTTATGCATAGGGAGATAATGCAGTTCTGTGTGGTTTTATGTTTTTCTTTTGGTTTACCAGCTTTAAACAAATCTTGAATTTTAGGATTTATATCTTATCTGTAATATTGCTGATTTTGTTATGTGTAAGTGAGAGGTTGACTGCTGTGTAAGTTAGTTACAGTATATATTTTTTTTAACTATCCCTCTCTCGCAGTCTCTCCAACAGTCTTGTAACATTCAGTGGGATTAGGATTAGCAGTCTGTAGCTGGCTACTTTAACAAGCACTAATTGATTTGTGACTAAGGATGTATTGGATACTGCAGCAGACAGCGCCAGAGCATTAGGGATTATGCAGGGTCAACAAACACAACATTGCAGCAACTTAGAGCAACGGGACCACTGAGTTTGTTGGCTGTAGAACTGGGAAGTTTCATCTGCAGGGAGGTGCATTGCTTCCTGTTTGGCTTCCGCTGTGGGCACCAGATCTCTCTTTTAAGAGGCATCTGCACTGGAGTTCATGCTGGGTCTGATTAGTCAAGGCTTTTGAACTGTTGTTGAGACTTCATGTAAAACATAATCACAATCCATTTGCTGGTCCTGTACCCCACACAGTTGTACATGGTTTGTGTGGCAGACATTCTGCTGTACAAAATTGCTGATGTCAACGGTTTGATCCAAAGATTGTCAGTCAATTTTAACCACCCCACCTGTTCTGTGTTTTGTCTTTCAGAGTTATGCTGAGGCAATTGGCTCAGTTCCTGTCCGTCCAGTGAATCCTGCTTGTCAGCCCAGTGAGCTTCTTTTGGCTTCTCATAGCTGTGCATCATTATGAAACAACAGTAGTAGGAATCAAAACTGCCCCCCTCTGTCTCCTCCCCCAGTTCTTTTTCTCCCAGCCTGGATCTCCACTAAAACCCTCCCCCTAACAAATACGTGGTCATTCACTGGCACATGCAACTCTCTGACCACTCCTCCCATCCTGGTCATGGTCCACTCCCCGTGTCTCTGCAGCCAGTCAGCTCATGAGCTGATGGGAGCTGTGTAATCCGCTGTAAAGTAAGGGGCCTGTACGGCTGCATATGCTCTCTTTTGTCATGACGGCTGTTATTGTTGCAGAGGCCTCCCTCAGGAGAGAACATGAGGACAAACAGAAGGCAGCATAAAGCTCACAAAGGGAGTAGGAAAGAGCAAGAGAGTGAGTGAGAGGCATTGACGCTGCCATTTAATTTTGAACGTTGGAGAATGAGCTTCACAGAGCAGTGGATTAAACTAAATGTGGGTGAAACCACATGATGTGGGACTGGCATTACCACCACTCACCAACTCTGAATTGGACCCACAGTCAACTTTGGAGATAATTGCCACACAGTGAGCTGCAGTAAGAAATGTACTGAAAAAGAGGAAAGTAGATCAGACTTTTTCTGGTTTATGATATTTTTCTACTTTTCCTCCCATTGGTGTTTTTTTTTTCAATTCAGCCCACCGAAAGTGCCTTTTTTGTGGAATATTTTTGGTCTTTTTTTTTTCCTGTTGGCTCTATATTCATACTCCATAATCATTGCAAAAGTTAACTGTAGCTAACATAAAGCAACTTTCATATGCGTTCTGTGTTGCCATACTTTGAAAAGGTGCATAATATTTTTGAATTCTGAATCACATTTCTTACTGAATAATTTTTGTTTGCCTGGGGATAACTAACTCACATAGCCCCTGCATTAAGTCACAGAAAGTCAGGTTGCTCCAGACCAAAGTCACTTTCTGTGCTGCCCCCTCCCAACCGCAGTCGCCATGCTCAGTTTACAGTCCAAATGGCGCTACATTTTCATGTTTCTGGGCATCCAGCTAGTGGTCATGGCACTGCTGTCCCGAGAAGGATATCAGAAGAGGGTCTCCTACTTCATCCGCATCTTCCGCAAGGCAGACAGCACTGGTTTGTCAGGCCGCAACCACACAACAGCTGGCATTGCTGGAATGGATGTATATGCCAACCTCTCCCACCTATCCAAATCTCATAGCCATGGAGATGACATGCCCTACTGCCCTAAGAAGTCTCCTTTAATAGGTGAGTGTCTTACCTGCTTCTTGTCAATTCATAGTACTGGATTAAACCTTTTAACTAGAGGTCGATCATAAACATGAATGTAAGTACAAACTTTCCTCGACATTTTGCAGCATTGTATTGCTGTTAAACATTAATGTATCCCTTCAACTTGACAATGAGTTGCTAATAATAGACCTTTTCCATCCTGTAAACAAACTGACCCTCTTTATATTGACATTATTACTGTCATAAATAATTTGCTAGTGTCAGTGGATTATTGAGCTAGTTTCTGTATAGTTAAACATTTGCAATCCTTGTAAGTTCCACTCTTTAATTGCTGTGTTTTGAATCTGCTGTTGTACAGAGTCACCACTTGGTTGGGGTGATAACTAAACTTAATAGTTTAGTTTTATCTTCCAGGTGTGTCAGCCTCCCTTTATTGGAGCACACATATCTCAGTTTGCTGAGTGGCAGCTAAGCAAACTCAGTCATTAATGAAGAAAGTGAGATATGGTTGAAAGCTTGGGAGTATTAAGTGGATCTTGTTCCGTGTCCTTTATTTGTCCATTTTACTTTGTTCTTACCACAATTATTACGCATTGCAATCTTATCCCGCTTTTTGTTTGTGCAGTATAGAAGTACTTGAGATATATTTGAAAACAGGCTTAGTTTTCTTCGTTCTGAGCTCTGCCCTGTACTCCTTTGTTCCCACATATCTGCAAGTAATTTTAAACTGCAACCTGATAACTGAGACACAAGGCGTTGACTGTTTATCTTGAAAAGAAATAATGTATACAGATCGTGGAGATATTATCAATCATTCCATCAGTAAATGAGAAGAAATCCCCTGGAGGTTCCCTAAAGCATGTTGGAGAAGGAAGAAATAAGGACTGGTTAATATTAATCAAATATAATAATTGTGTTTACATGTTAAATTGTCATTCATAATATGTTTATCTCTAAGTCAAAGCCACATTTGATATGTCACAAGCACTTTAAGGGCAGATTGTTCATACTAACTTATTAACAGATCTATCAAAATAAAATGCAGACCTATCAAAATAAAATCCTAACCTTAATGTGACAGCTCTTTATGGACTGAAAACAGCACATACAGTAGTTACCCAGGAAAACTACACAACCTAGTGCTTTGATTAATATCAACACCTTAAGTCAAGCAGATCATTGGTGTGGAGGTATTAGTATCAAAAAATGGAACTAAACTGGCTTAGTGAGCTGAGCACATCCCATCAGTATGTTTCCTACTGGTATTGACAGCAGACCAATTTCTGCTCGCAGGTGGGCCAATCCATGTCAGCTTCCCGTCAGGGCTCACTCTGGCAGAGGTCCAGAGGAAAAATCCATTGGTGGTGCGAGGAGGACGCTACAGGCCACCGGACTGTGACGCGAGGCACAAAACAGCCATCATCATTCCCCACAGACACAGAGAACACCACCTCAAGTTCCTGCTGTACTACCTGCATCCGTTTCTGCAGCGGCAACAGCTCAACTATGGAATTTACGTCATTCACCAGGTGAAACACACAACCAGGTCGTAAGGCAGAGTCAAAGGGCGGAGAAGAGATCTAACATTTTACCTTTGATAAATATAGAATTCAAAGTTGGCATCGTTAAGTTACTTCTGTGTCCGTACAAACTGTGCCCTTCATTTGTTATCCACTACAGTTTAGGTTAGGTGAAGAGTGCCCACTAGTGTTTAGTCATGGGATGTGCATATTAGTTGATGAGAATGCTGAAGTGGCTTAGAGGGTTTAATCTCTTTAGCTACTTTTAATAGTTCATTCATGTTTAGTCCTCAGCACGTTTTTTACAACTTGTTAATTGAATTTTTGTAGTCTTTCCCAGACAATACGAAATAAGCGCACACATTTGAAGAAGAACTAAAACTCAATGCAACATTAACACTGTGGTAGAAATCGGCAGTCTGTCTTTTTTTATGATAAATAATTTATCATTGAATTGGATTTTTTAAATCTATTAGATTCATGACATAATATTGTGGAAATTAAAACTGTAAAGCAAGAGTATTTTTTTCCACTCGCTTCAAATGAATGTGTTCCAGCATGTCTTCCCAGTTCTTACAGTAACATTATACGGTAACGTTATTTATTCCGACCACTTAGTTGATGTGTGTGTGTGTGTGGGCTTAAGATATGCATAGACATAAAGTGTCGCTGTTTACTCCGCAGGCTGGAAACTACACTTTTAACAGAGCAAAGCTGATGAATGTGGGTTTCCGGGAGGCAATGAAGGAGGAAGACTGGGACTGTCTCTTCTTCCATGATGTGGACCTCATTCCAGAGGACGATCGCAACACATACATCTGTGACTCCAACCCAAAGCATGCAGCCATCGCCATGGATAAGTTTGGCTACAAGTATGTCTTTTCTTGTCTGTGAATGTCCTTCAAAGGGTTTGTTCTCTGCAGGTCGACCCTCAGCACTCTACGTCCCACATTTATGTTTTTGACTTTGTTTTTCTTATCTTTAAATCTTTAAATCTCTTCAGGCTTCCTTATAACATGTACTTTGGAGGAGTGTCAGCTCTAACGCCACTGCACTACCTCAAAATGAACGGCTTCCCCAACAACTATTGGGGCTGGGGTGGAGAAGACGACGACATCGGAGTCAGGTAAGAAATGTTTAGCCCAATGACTCTTAAGAATGAGCGGGATCTGCTGTTGAAGCAATTCACGAATGACCAGTAAATCTCTAATCTGATATTTATATTAAATATTAGGCTTTGGTGGTATTTTTTTTATTTAATGCCTTGATGACATTTAACTGGAGTATAGGATATATGACAGTGTTTGTGCAAAGAAGAGCAAAAAAAAAAAAAAAGAAAAGAAAAGGCTGAACTGTGGTGCTTGTGGTCAAGTAAACAGGAAAAAGATCACATTCCAACTCAGTTATGAACGCAAGTTCACAAGGTTTTGGTTAATGTTACTCATGAACCACATTAAAAAATGCTTGAGGCGCAGTTGAACTGTTCAAGAGACTGTTATCTGTGTTTATCCTCTCAGAGTGTCCCTGGCAGGGATGTACATCACTCGTCCTTCGCTGAAGGTTGGTCGTTACAAGATGATTAAACACAAGCTGGATAAAGGCAACGATGTGAACCCAAAGAGGTAAAGTAAACAAACTGATGCATTTGGTATCACGTGGGAGGTTGGTAGCAGATCTGAAGTTAGTTTGCATGCAGGCTCAAAAACATTTAAAATATTGAGTTTAAGAGGCAAACTTTGTACTGCTTGATCATAAATAATAACAGCAAAAACAAATTTCTCTGCTCTTCCTTTTAAAGGTTCAACATGCTGGCCAAGACACGTCAGACGTGGAAGTTGGATGGGATGAACACAGCTGAATATGAGACAATCTCACGGCAATACCTGCCCCTGTATACCAACATCACCGTCAACATCGGCACTGAGGCTGGTCTACATCCACCCCCACCAACACCCCCTCCTCCCGTCAAATCTAAAGACTAACCTGCAGTCAAAGCAGCTGCCAGAGCCCCAGAAAAAAGACCCTATCGAACCCCCCGGCCAAACTCAAAGACAGCCAGATAAGACAGCCAGAGAAAAAGTCTTCTCTAAGAAACCACTTATCATGTTTCACTTTGCCATTTCTTCAGTAGGTGGTTTTTCTCCTCAGTGGCCTGGAGATTTTTTTTTTGCTCATTTTAAGCTTTTTTTTTTGGTCTGTTTGTGGAGAAAATAGTTGGTTTAGAATCAACATCATACTGCCTGCAGACAGTGGTGCGTTAATTTGGGTGATCACACCTGATAAGTTTAAACAAAAACCAACAGACCGGGATTTCTCAACCCTCAGTTGACAGCTCCCTGCCTCGACTCCTGTGATGCCACTGATGATTCTTCCATGGGAGCCCCAGTCAAGAGTGAAGGGTTAGTGTTGGACTCTATGAGTTTATATATCTACAGCGCTGTGGTGGCTGGCTAAACCCTGTGATGCCTTAGAATCTTCTTAATTTCTTCTCTTTTCACTCATACCTTAAATTTCTCAGATGATTAAGTTTAATGGAGCAGTAGCTGCAATTTCCAGCGGTCACACTGTGCCACAACAAAGTCTGACTCATTTATTTTCTCAGCACCAATGAAACCATGAGTGCAGGCGATGTTTTTCTGTTCTCCGTTGAGTGTGTGAAGCTGCTACAATGGGTTCTGAGTGAAGGAAATTGACAGATCTGTGTATTAGTGTTTATACTCTGAATGCTTCAGACGGAAAAGCCCACTTGTCTCTGTAAATATGGAGTCTTGTTTAGAAAAGTTTCCTTCTCAGAGATTTATACATGCATCTGTTGAGTCTGTGTATCAAAAAATAGACTAAATCTGTCTAATTATGTCCAAGTTTTGGATGCTGCACACTTGGCCTCTTGTCAAATCACCAGTGTGAATGAAAATAGTGAAAACAATTTGGGTTTACCAAACCAAACAAAGACTGTGGGTACAAATACTCTGTGTAGCATTTTTCTTAGTCAGTACAGCCTTTGAACAGTCAGCATATCTAACATTTACAACATCTGATTGATTTTCTTTTTTTTTTTTTTTTTTTGAGTATGTCTTTGTTTTTTTGCCTTTAAACAGAGCAGGTGTGGATGACAGTGATCAGGTGTGGATGACAGTGATCAGGTGTGGATGACAGTGATCAGGCCTCTGCCTTCAGATGAACTTTAGATGAATCATACGAAAATTTAGTCTTTGTTGCCTAAAATATACTTATAAATATTTATATAAATATACAAGTGACTCCAAAAAAGTTGGGATGCAGTTTAAACTTAAATAAAAAATCAGAAGGTAATCTTTTGCAAATGAACTGTGTTCACTGACAGTGGTATTATGAAGTGTTTCTGAGCCCGTGTAGTAATTTGTCCTTTATTCATTTATGTTTCTCTCAAAGTGGTGAACATCGACCCATCCTCCCTTGTGTGTTACTGAACATTTCACTTCCAATCATGATTCTATCACCAGTTAACAGTGAACCTGTTTACCTGTGCAATGTTTCAAACAGGTGTTTTTATGGGCATTATTTTTAAATTAAACCTTTGCAGTCTTTTGTTTCCCCTTCCAAACTTGTTTGAAAGACATTGCCGTCGCCATTATTCAGAATAAGCATATAATTACGAAAAATCAATGAAGCTGATGACGTGAAGCAGTTATGTTTTCTTAGACGGCGTCCCAGCTGTTTTGGAATCGGGGTTGTGTGTTGATTATGTACAGTGTGCTATGTAACTTATGTAAATGTGTTCTCAAGAGTGTTTGCATGCTCCCGCAACACTTTATATGCAGTCAATCTCTTTAATATCTCTTCAATTTTTTGTCCATCTCTTGTCCTTCTTTTATTCAAATTGTAGAGAGAAGCGTCAAAAGATCAGCATACATCAAAAGGAGTAAAGACTAGTAATTGCTATCTTAAGCCCAAGTGACAGAAACCCAATTTATCTACATAGAGGAGTGAACCAGTTAGTTCAGTAGCTTGAGCCCAAAGCACAAGATGACAGATCTCATTGATCATCGTTGATCACATTGGAAGCTGATTTGCTGTTGTCTGAAGAAAACATTGTTTATACATCAGTTAAAAAATTCTGACGTCATTCTTTGTTTTTTCTGCAACATCTTGGACTGATTTAATCATTCAAAAACTTGATGTAAAAAACTTAAAAAGTTAATGTAAATGTTGCCACGTTGATGATATGATGTTTTCAGCCAACACAGCCAATGTTGTTAGTTTGTAAAGTTTAACTATAAATCTGAGGTATGTTACAGATATTTTGAGCAAGATTTGCAAATTACAGGCTGGCTTGCCAATAGGGAAAAAAAGATTATTGTTTTGTTTTCTCTTTTTTGTTCTATTATTTTAATTTATTTTCTTCCAAGGTCCTTAGAAGTTTGCTACTTGGTCTAATCACTACCTGTGATATCACACAGTTTGCTCTCAATGTGACTAAAAAAGTTCTCAAAAAAGGGTTATACATAGAGACTTCTGCCATATCCTGTCTACGAGTGCCCGAATGCTGCATGTTCGAGTCTTTGCCCTCCTTGACTTCTTTCCACTCTGACCGATTTGATTGTTTACAGGGAAAAAAAAAAAAAAATGGCGCAGTGAGTGTGGTTGAACAGGCAGGGGAACAAGGCTGAAACCAAAGATGACTGCATGGAAAGCTGTGATAATGGTTTTAAAAGTGTGTGTGTATAGACATTATCCTCCATGTTATACTACCACATTGTAAACGGTTTCTCTTACACTTTATTTTTCTATTCTAATGGACAAACCTTTATATATTTATAGCCCCTTTCAGTTCAAATGATCATAAACTACATCTGTTCAGAAAAAAACACAGAAAATGTTTGTTTGTTTTTTCAAAAAGCTGTACTGAGACTTGTTTATCTTCATGTTATTGTGGTATTTGTTTCCTAAAGTGGCCAAGATGAGCTCTGAGAGTTATTGCCTGTGAGTTTCATCAATAGATGACTATATACCTAAATATCATGTAAATGTGAATTCATATTCAACTCCTATGGCCTTAGCAACATACAATACTAGTATTTCTTCACTTGGTCAGTAATAGCATCTTTATATCAAGACTAGATATGCATGGCAGAGAACCTACAAGTGAGGTTATAGGAATGTACAGGGCACAACATGGAGATGATACATATCAGTGCTCAGCTAGAATATATGAAGCATGCTGAAGTGTCTGTGTTGTGTACTGGAAACTGTCTTATTGCCACTTTAAATGCAAGTTTCTGTCTGCTCTGTGGAGTTGCTTCTCCCTCTTGTCTAAAAGCTTATATTCCCAAAGTCACAATGTACAGTCTGCATCATTTACTGTGTAACACTTGACTGTATGTTTTGGGGGTGTTTTTTGTTTGTTTGTTTTTTGTCTTCTTTTTTTTTTTTTTAAAAGCTACTTTATGTCAGATTAAATTTGATTCTGTGCCGCAGCAATAGAAAGCAGTCACCACAGGGTAGTACTCAAGAAACCAAGGGCAATGTGACTTTGTGAGTTATTTCTGCTCTTTTTATGAATTCTGCACAGTCCAGAGTGGCCTTAAATTCCTTAATAAAACTGATTATTTTAATAAATGTCACTTTTTTCTTTTTTTCCTTTTTGGGGGATTTATTTTTTCTTGTGGTCTTATTTTATTGCTTTACTCCTTGAAACACTGGAACAGGTATCAGAAGCATTTCTCCTCCCCAGTGCATGCAGTAGGATTGCAAGTGAATTGAGTAACAGTAAATACTGCTGTTTTTTATAAGTATACAAGAAAACAATGATACACAATCCAATAATACACAGATATAAATACTTGCAGTTGACCACTTCCTCCTCTAGAATAACTCACCACTTAGAAAGACCACGGATGATAATCGCAGCTTTTTTATTTATGCAGTTTCATAGAATGAAAGTTAGAAATGTTTGCACCATTTATTTGTTCTGCAGACAAAACATAAGACACAGGAGGCTTTGATGTCACTGTAATATTGTCTGACAGCATCACATGCATATTACAGATATTATTTGACATGCATCTTTAAAAACAAACAAATAAATTAGAAATAAATTAAAAATAAATAGTTTGATCGCTTAACAGATACACAAAATTAGAAAAAACACTCATTTTGGCTTGAGAGTTTGGAAAAGTTCAGGGAAAGCTGCTCTTTAAGAACACTAAACATGTCGCAAGGTGGCAGGGAAGATTTATGGTATGACATTTAAAAGACAAGTTTATGAGTCTGCTCTGAAAAAAAAACATGTCCCAACACACTTAAAGTTTTTTATTCCCCAGCGATAAAGAGGAAACCACCCATTCTACTTCCTTGTAATCTGTGGCTTAAACAGACCAGATCACAAATCACTTCTGACACTCAAGAGCTGATGCTTTTGATCTTACAATGTCACTAGTTTTGAGGAGGAGGCAACATGCGAAATGGTTTTTACGATACATCAGTGTGACAAAGATGGGAATGTAGTTCTTGAATAAACCAGGGTAGCACACTGAGAAGAGCTTAGCGCACTCAGCAGAACTGAATGCACCCAGTGTGGACTAAAAGATGATGGTGGTGGGGTCAGATGCAGTTCATTATTGCTGCAGTTTTTAACAAAAACAAACCGGGCTGTGAAACCAGCTCTTCTGGTTTGAAAAGAGGTCAGTAGAACAAAAAACTGTGCTTTTGTTTTATGTGTCTGACTTCAGTTTTAGAAACCAAAAATTATGCACCCAGAGCTGAGAAACCATTAGTTGTTTCAATAATTAGTAGCTCAAATTAACAGGTAAAAACTCTGCTAACCAATCAATGTCTTAAATATTTGATCAAGTCAAGTCATGCTGGTTCCAGCATATCAAATGTACAAATAAGCTGCATTTTCTTGTTTTATTTATTGCACTACTTGAACACCTTAGTTTTATACTGTTGGTAAGAAAAAAAGCTGGCAAAACAGGTTGGAGTGGAGCAGGAGGAGTAGTTTGGTTGGATTTTCCACTCAGTCAGCACACGTGACAACAGTAAATAACCTTTGGCAATATCACATATCAGTTCTTGCCTGCAAGAACAAAAGAATTGGCTGGGTTCCTTTTTTTTCACATTGACTTTGAAGGTATTCAACCACACACAAACAAGTTTGTCCATTTCACTTGAGGTTTCAATAAAAAGCTTCATCATCTGTCTGTTTTGCAAACTCAAGCTCTCAATGGCATCGTCTTCCTGCTCAACATCCATCCAGTGCAAACCCAGTTTTGATCCATCACAGTGTGATGCTTCTAGAGTCCAAGTCCACTTATTAAAAACACAAGAATTTAACAACACTTCTCATTTAAAGATGACAATAAATAACATGTGACTGTCAAACAGCCAGCTGTCTCATAGATTCATCACACAGTTGCTTACTTTTGCTTCATCTTAAGCTCAGTGCTCTGGCAAGCCAAGAGTCCAGCTCAAGGAGAGCATCAATCAGGACTGAGCTGGCCTCAGATCCTTTTCTTTGCGCCATGTCGATCACGTCTCGTGCTTTGTCTGCTCTCTCTTTTCCTTTGGCTGATTGCATTTCTTCATAATTTATTACTCTGTGCTCGTGAAGTTTATCAAGAAGCTGGTTCAGAACAGGATTAGTCACTCTAATCACAAACTGTGTCCTAACTGAGAAAAGCATTTCTTCCGCTGGGACTGTGTCCACCGCTGGGACATTCCTCTGTGGAGTTTCCTGTCTTGAATCTGGATAATAACCTGGAAAATACATTTGTTAAATTAATAATAATAATAATAATAATAATAATAATAAATATACTAAAAAATTACTAAAAAAAGTCATGTTTTTGCCTTCTTCAGCAATCTGCCTGCTCTGTGCATTAAATGCTTTGTTCTTATTTGAAGAAAAAGAAATCAAGAAAGGGAGAAATTTCTATGGAATGGTTTTATAATAGTGTCTCCTGTCTGTGATAATCCATAGATATGCTATTAGCTTGTAGAAAGCAGTAACTTCAGTGATGGGTTGTAGTGATTACAGACGCTAAATTTTTTGTTTGTGTATTTGTTTTTTCATTGCCTTTCTTGCTGAAGGGCGTATACGTTTTGACAGAATTACACTCGTCAATATTGGAAAAGGAAGTGCAGGGACTACATCTGATCTTCCCAGCCAGACCAAGTACCAACTCAAGCAGTGAAATCCCTCCAGGAGGAGAGGGGAGACAGTCCTGGTAAGAACTAAGCTAACCCAGCTGGGATAAGGTTGTCCCTCTGTCTAGTCTCCTCTTAAGCTAATGAAAATAAAATCAGATGACATAAGGCTTTGGCTAACTCAGAAATCAGAAACCAGGCTGCATCATAACATCCCAAATCAAGTCACTGCACCTGATGGCTGGATCTTGTTTTTAAGGCAACACTGATTGATGCTTGGTGCTCAAACGCAGCCACGCTGGATGAACAACGTTCACTATCAAGCTGTTAATGTTAAGATGGCATCCATATCAACCGTAGAATTCAACAGGATTTAACCAGCTCATGCACCTCTCAACCAGGGAAAAATACCTCCGATCATGTCCATACAAACAGTCTTTGTAGCTGCAAAACTCTCCCATGTTCCCATTTTGGTCTATCTGACTATATTTCCCTGCTTTTTTAGGCCCCATTCATTAGGAAGCTTACAACTAGCCCACATGTTGTTTTTTATTACATTAGCGGCCCCAACAGGATCCTTCATAACCAGTAAAAATGAAGTACTGCAGGTTGAAAGCTGATTAGAGAACAATCACAAGCTGATTAAGAACAAGGGAACAATGGACCGATCAGTAACTATTGCTCTGTACTGTTCTTTTGTAATGTCGTGTCTGGTGGACTGATGCTGCAGGTGGATGA
>JAPZDZ010000025.1:5532955-5543494 GCA_029783805.1 Acanthurus tennentii
TTGACTCTTGGTTAAACTGTTTTTCTGTCACCTTTGGTGATTTGGAAAACAGTTTTATTCATATAAATTCTTGATTTATTCTTAGTGATGTATTTCAAAGTGAATTTGTGTTTCTCTTGACTGTAAAATATGATAAACTTTGTCTAAAGTGACTGGATGTTTTGTGTTAACATGATCTAATATGTTATAGTTAGACTACCGTAACTCCTCTCATTATAGGTAGATTTCTTGTGTTTTTAAGGAGACAATAATATGAAAAATGTTAAAAATGTTGATGTTAAAATGTAAAAATGTCAATATGTACATGCCTAACCAGAAAACAGAGATTCTTCATCATCATACAGTCTCCTGTCATATCTCTGTCTAAAGTTCATTAGTATTCTTTGTAAACTGAGCCTGGGGATGTCAGGGTGATCACACCCCCCCAACAGACAGCCCTGACCTCCCTGGGGCCCAAAATTCTGATAAGGGGCCCTCCTACCTGACCTGAGAGCTATGTAAACCTTTTGCCGCATACTTTTACCAGGGAAATGTTTCGAATAAAAGACTTTCATTTTCACTAAAGAAGCTATTTTGCAGTGTGGCATTAATGGGCTGCTTTAACTTAAGTAGCTTAACAATATAAATATTTTTCCATCTAAATAGACCTTGACTGTCACACTAAATCATTTTATTATCATCTAACTCTGCAAACTAGTGTAGTCGACCTGAACTTACTGTAAATTGATTATAACACGATGGGAAAGGGTGCAAGTACAACTTCCTGCAATTCACTTTCATGTTGTTTTTTTTCTCTTATGGTGACCAGAGGAAGAGTGACACTTCATGCTCTCATTTCTCAGCTGTAAGTACTGACACAAGCTTTGACAGAAGGGGAAGGTGGAGCCTTGCCAGGCCTTGCGTAGTGTGCTTATAGGGAGGGGTGGCTCTGTCGCTACGGTTCACCTCACTGGCATGGTTGTAATCCAAACATGCTGTTAGAAAAGAAACTAATGTGCATACATGCACTAATGCACTGGGGCTGCACAATACTTTAAAGCTTTTTATTGTTATAAGGTTCAGATAAAAATTTAGATATTTAGATACATTTGGTCTTGGCACTGGTCTGCTGCATCGTAGCTGTCTCGCCTATGTATCCAAGATTTTCAAAGACATTAATTGTAAACATTTCTCGATTTCCCATTTCAGGAGTTGTGGGCTAAATTGGCAACAAATAGCCACAAGATGGTGATATTTTATCTAGAAATGTGGTGTTTGTGCCTGCTTCTTTAAGTGAGCAACAGGACATGGCTCCTAAAAAAAGCAGCATGTAACTCATTCAGCTATAGAAATGATAAATACTGGACCTAATGAAAAACAAGAAAAAACATGATGCCTGTTTAACCATCCACTTTTTTGGTTGCTTCTTTTCAAAAATTACTTCCTGATGAAAACAATCTCTCATTCAAATGCAATAGAAAATTCCAATTTTATTTGCATACATAAAATATACACACATTGTATGAGCCATGTTCACAGTCTTAAACACTCAAATGCTGAAAAAACATTCACAGATGATAATTAATGCTGGCAGGTTTCTTTTCTTTAAGAGGAATTTAGGAGCTCAATCAAATCCCTAAAACAGCTGAATGTTATGAAGTGTTATGTAATGTTACAGCATGACAAAATCCATTTCAAGCTCCACTTACAGCTTTAAACTGCCAGCCAGTATTTCTTAGTGTGTTAGAAGTCAATTTAATCTGTGACAGAAACAGACACCTACTGCAGCTTAATCTCAGTTTAGTCTTAAACCCAGTGGAAATGTATTTCAAACACTTTCTGAGATGATACAAAAAGTAACATGACCCCGAGACAACCAGCACATAAAGTCCCATTTTGAGGAGGAAGTATCTTCCATGTAAAAAAAAACAAAACAAAACTTAAAACTTAAAACTCTTACACTTACTTGCTATTAAACTTGACATCATCGAACTTGACTATTTTCCCATCACGAGTTACCACCTCCTTCTGCTCCCACGTTTCTACCTCCCCGTTTTTCTCCTCAAAGCGTCGCACCACCACCCTCCCTGTCGTGGGCAGGTTGCAGGGCAGATCCTTGGCCGCCTCCTGGTACAACCTAAGTTTCATGAAGTCTTGCGTGACGTTGGCCCCGCCTGTTGGGACCAGAGCCTGGTTTTTGTTCTTGTCCTCTATCCTCTGAGGGGAAGGAGAGAGGTGCAGTACAGGTTTGGGCGAGCGCTCCCATTTCAGTGGTGATGGAGATCTGTGGGGGGGCAATGGATCTCTGTTAAAGGGTGAAGGAGCCCTATTCAACGGTGATGGATCTCTGTTGAAGGGTGAGGGGGTCCTGTTCACGGGCAAAGGATCCCGGTTAAACGGTGATGGAGCCCTGTTCATGGGCGATGGATCTCTTCTCATGGGAGATGCACCTCTGTTCATTGGAGATGGAGAGCGGTTCCTGACATTAACATTAGGTGAAGGTGGCTTGAGAAGCTCTCTTTGAACAGCTGTATTGATGACAACGCCTGCACCTCCAGCCATTCGGATCTCACTTATGATCCCACCCATGGATGCCCTCAGAGAAGGGTTGGTCTCCACCATCCTACACACAGCTTGGCAGTATGGTTGATCCTTCAGGGTCTCCTTGATCTTGGTGGGACAGACGCTGGGAGTGTACAGCCGAATCCTGGCGCAGAGCTCGGCTATGATCTTGCCCATGGCCCAGACGTCTGAGCGCTGGTCCCGCTGGCTGCCCCTCTGAAGCACCTCAGGAGCCGAGTAGGCCTCGTTCCCCATGTCCATGGCAGAGTTGAGACCATGCCGGAAGAACTTGGCCAGTCCCAGGTCGATGATGACTGCTCTGTTTGTGTCGTGCTCCACCTTCAGGACAAAATGTTGTCTGTTGTGAAATGTTGTCTTATAGATTAACAAAGCAAATTTCACAGAGCACTCAAAGGAGGATGAAATCCAACAAGTTGATCAACTTTAACTTGTTGCAGTTTCATGTAATAATCTAAAGCTATGCTAGCAGCTACGTGAGGCTGCACCATATCTAGTCCTCCACCTCAGTTTAGCATGCTAGCTTGATAACATCTGCTAGCGCTGTGTGCAAAGTACTGCTGAGACTAATGGGTATGTGACAATTTTTGTAGGTATTTAATAATAAACCAAAGAAGTAGAAAGAGCATGAACAAACGTGTCTTAGCTCTGTGTTCACCTGTCAAAACTCCATTCTTCCTTGTAATTAGTTGAACAAACACACCCTAAAAACACAGTGTCACTTTGTATTTATACAGTACGTGGAGGAACTGTAAGCGCTGTACTCTCATAACGTGGGCGGGCTTCTTCTCACCATAATATTTTCCGGCTTGAGGTCTTGATGGACAATATCTTTTGAGTGGAGGTGTAGCAGTCCTTCACACATCCCGATAATGATAGTGCCTTTATTAGATGGAGTCAGCTGTAGAGACGGAAATAAAGATCAAGTTTAGTTGGAAAGGCATCAAATAACCACCTGCATGAGATAAAATAACTTCCTCATATTCAGTTGCATGCCATTTTCCTTCACACTTGAAATAAAATGCCTGTCTGAAGTTGGAAAGGCGTAACAGAGAGACAGATTTACACAATGTGAGTGGTTACCTGTCTTTTTATCATGGCCAATTGAACTTTTACTCGGATTTCAAATCATGTAGTGTGTTCACAGTTTGATTTCTATTAGTTATTGTGTTCTAGGTAATACTATCATAACTACTTAAACCCTAGATCATGGTGTCTTTTGTCTTGATAGTTTTACCTGTATTTTGGACTTTGATGCTTTGAAGATGGTGGTCTCTAAATCCTCTCCAAAGATGAACTCTAGTGGAATAATCCATTTTCTGTCCTTGAGGGTTATGTTGCCCAGGAGCTTCACTATGTTGGGGTGATTTGCTTTGCTGTAGATCAGTGGTAACAAGTCAGAGAGAAAAAGAGAAATTGATAAATCAACAAAAGATATGTGTTGGTATAACCGGTAAAAAAAAACACATGCAACTCAGATTTTGTTCTATTCCTTGTTTTTACTTGTAAAATCATGATCATTTGTTCACCTTAATATAACATTTATTGTCCCAGAGGACTTATGATTCTTAAGAGAGTCCCGGCCCTTTAAGAAGTCAAAAAACAAAAACAAAAACAAAATATACTTGATTAACCCTTGTAAACAACAATAAAAGGCCCAATTTCTAAATTACAATATGGTATTAGTATGTGAAACTTTTTTTTTCCAGTTAAATTTTGCAAATATATTTCTTTGTATTTATAAAAGTTGTACCAGAAGGAATTCGATTGAAATATTTTATTTTATTGATACACTTCGATGACTGTATACTAAAAATACCCCACTTTCAGTCTGTAATCGTAGCATAAATTCTTGGAATTCAGATGGTATTTCTGCTTTGTTGCACTGGGGAAAAAACAAATAAAAAAACCCTTTCCATATAAGAAAAAAAAGGTGATCGCACAACAGTTTTTTCATTCAGACATTTAGGAAACTTTGGTGCTTTACCTCAGAGCGTTTTACGACATCAGCTCTTTCTTTTTTTAGTACTTCCTCTATCTATTAACCACACATTCATGTTGGAACCTGCAACAAAGCCACTTACTTGTACACTTCACACTCTCTCTCGAGGTCCTTCCTACTGATGAGATGGTGGGGGACTTTCTTTATGGCAGCCCAGGTATCATTATACTTTTCCTTGTACACCTTTCCAAAACAGCCCTGTGCAAGAGTGCCGGTGGAGTACGCCATCTAGGTCACGTCGTGATCACTGGAGGGTGAGAGTGAGGTCAGTTAAAAAAAATGCCTACGTCATGCACAAAATGTCGGTATGGTGAAGTCTATAGTGTTTACTTATTGTACGAGACAGAAATGTTGATTTAAAAGTTCTAAAAGCTGTAGGGCTGCAAAAGAACTATCTATATCTCTGTCAGTTTTTTGTGAGGTTCTTCCTGTAAGCACGGTTTCTGTTCGGTAAAGTCATTCTCATCTTTATCCTAAATGTTAACGTGACTTTTGGGACTTTCCTTTACATGACCTTGCAAATATCAACTATATGAGTCATATATTACCAACTAAGACTGAACCTACTTCCATATATAATCAGGGTTTTAAGTGAAACCAAGCAGCTGACTCATGTACAGCCACATTCCTACTGGCAGTGCGCATCAGGTGATTTTTTCAGAACAAGTTATTTGTGGGGATCAAACTGGATCAACATCTGTATCCAATGGTGGAAAGCATGTAAGTTTATTTATACTTAAGTACCTGCACTTTACTTTTCATCTTTTGTCTTTTCCATTTTACTGCTAAATATATTTTGCATTTTTAACTTTAAAATATTAGCAGCTAATTTGAAATTAATTTTCATAAATGCATCACAGCTTCCTAACTCTTTTGAAGTTATATTGTTAATAGCTTCTGTATAGCATGAAAGAACCTGTCAGTCCAACAGTCTGTCAAAGCTAATAGGCTAAAAGTTCAAGGAATTTAAATGAGCATTCTCAACAAGGGAGTGTCACCTGTGTTGAGTAATACTGGGGATTCTGTGTTGTAAAGGCTTAATGTGCCACATCCAGATAAACTGACTGAACCAACTTTTTTTGTTTCACTCAAACTGGAATCTTTATTTTGATTGCTGAACAAACAGCAATGGGAGGTTGTTCAGAAACTGTGGAACCAGGAAATCCTGAAATACTCTACAAAAAAAAACACCATGCCATGAATAAATAAAGCAAGCAAGCGCTCGCTTCTGGGGGAAAACAACCATTACTGTAAGCCTGTTGTGTAAATAAAAGCTCTTGCTCTGATCTAAACAGACATGTTTATCATTTTAAGAGCTTTAACAAAAGACTAAATCTCCAGTCAGCATTCTGCAGCCCATTTCACACATACTCTGAGCTGTGTGTTGTATAACTGAGAGATAAAAAAAAAAAGCTGACAAACTGGTATGTCCACAGGGGAAAAAAACATTGTAAGTGTTTGCATTAACTGGAGCACCAAGTTTGTGGCTTTAAATGCAAGCACACGGGGGAAAAAAAACATCATCATGCAGTTGTTACTGCTGCTTCAGCCAAAAAAAATGAGAAAGAAGAGTCACAGTATCTGAGAGATTACAGCCAAACAGCTTACAACTATTAATACCAACAAAAAACAGACTCAGGGGCGTTAGAATAAAAGAATGAGTACGATAATAACAAAAAGCGGTAAAGACATGAAAGGCTTTTCAGCAAATACACTCTGTTCCTTTCAGGAATTTCCCAATAACTATACCCTGCTAAAGTGTTACATCTTGTTAATCAAGAATCAAAACAGATAAAACACAAATTACCAAAAAGTTATCAGTGGTTTGATACGATACCACCCTACAACTTCTCTGAAAGTGCAGAGAAGTAGTGGATCTATGTTGTTCCACAGAAGTGTTGGTGAGGTACTCACCTCTGTGCTGTGGAGAGGAAGCAGCTGCGTCAGGTCTGAACACGAGCTGACATAGTTACCTGTCTTTATATCTGTTCCACGCCTCTTTGTACCTGGTCCATGGCCCAGAGCGAAAACAGGCACACCTGCATGCAGCTGAGGCCTTACTGGCTGAAGGTCAGGAATGAGAAAAGGGCTAAACTAATGTGATTTAATATGTTAGGGTCTAGAAATTGTTTATATTTGTACTTTTGAAAATGCAGTCTATATATAATAGATCTTTTATTAACCTACTCTTCTTGCTTTGAATCATCTAATCACCTTTTAATTGTTGTTCTTAGATACATTTTTGTGACCAGAGAGGCTTAAACCTTTTTTTTTTAATCAAGGCCCCAAAAACTTTATAAAATACAATTCACTTCCTGTAGAGATCCAACCACTTACATCTGTATCTGCTTTAGAAAAAACAAACAAGAAAACAATTTCAAGACAGCCTTTTTTAAAAAATGTCTCGGTTATGTGTTTAAAGATTTGCACTTGTGTGTATAATATGTAAGTGTGTGTATGTGTACATAGGTGTGTGCATGTTCGTGTGCTAATGTACATGAACATACACATTCATGCATGTATAAATGCTATAATTAAATGCATGTGTGTCTGTGTGTGTTTGAATATATGTGTGCAAACTTGTTTCATGACTTAAATGTTGAATTTTTTTTACTAAATATCTTTTTTTTAGTTATTCTCATGCTTTTTCTTTTGCTTTGTTTAATGTGTTTATTTTGCCTTGTGAAGCTGTTTGTAATTTTGGTTGCAAAGATTGCAACGTAGATTGAATGTCATAGCAGTTTTTTATGTATTACATAATACGTAGTTATTATACTTATGTATAATAACTAGGTGCTGCTTTGTTTTTTTTTTAAGACATTTTTGGTTGGGGAGCAGCAGACTTGGATAATGCATTTTTAATGATGCTCTCTTTCTTTTTTTATCATTTATTCAGTTTTATTAATTTAGCAGTGTTCTTTTTTAACTTCTGTGTTTATGAAATCTTGGTTGGGACCCAGTTTCAGTACCTTTATTAGATCATAAACTACCCTACAGGTTTGCATAAACTTGGAACAGATCTTCAAACCACGGTTTAAGCTCTATTATTGACGACAACCTTACAGGAAGTTACATCAATCTGATACCGGAAGGAGTTTATCAGAGGTCAGTATTTTTTTCTTTGTTTCTCTGTTGCCAGCTTTGATGTTAAATGAATCCCAAATGAATACTACTAAAAGGATTTTAGCTCTTCTCGCCCCTTCGGTGGACAAAGCAGCTGATTTGAACGAAAATGAAAGTGGTTAAATGAGAGACAGGAAGAACGTTGTTAGTCAGGTGAAAATTTGAATCACCAGGACGAATCTGAGTTGAAATTCCAAAAACTGTGAACAGAAAAATGCTTAGGGGCAGATGAACCGGACCTCTTCCTCGCCTTTTCTTCTGGTACAAATTCGTAAAATATTTTTAAAGATGGACAAACATATTTAAGCAAATAAAACACAACAGCTTCTACCATACTCAGTCTACGATACAGCTTTAATAGAAGAACCACCCTCATTCTTCCAGCAGATGGTGTTATTGCAGTAAGTATAGATATAGCTGTCACACTATAACGGCTGTGGAAACTTATTTCCTGTCTACTGTCAGGACAGACTGCAAGGACAGCTTTTCTTCTGTTCAGTCTTGATAATAATGGCCGAGCAAACGGATAATCTTAGCCACCCCGAACCCGAAAGTAAGTTTATTATTTTATTTTTTCATAATTTGATTACATTTTGAGGGCATCAGGGAAGCTTTATGGGCTACAATATGTTTCATTCATTCTGTGCTGACAGGGCGTAGGCCTTATGAGAGCCTAACACATTTACAAACTAACACAGAAAACAAAACCATTTATGTCTTGTGTCGTGATTTTTTTCTCAAAGCAGCTGTAGTAACTCCAGTATGCAGTCTTATCTATATAGAAAACAGCTGTGTGTAATTATACGGTTTTATTTTGGGCTCAACTTTGAGTGCAAACTTTTTTTTAACTATAAAATGAATAGATTAACAAAAGTAAGCGAACAATCTGCTTTACTAGTTTGTTTTTTTTTGGAACTTGAAACCAATCGGTATGAACAAACAACAATAACAAAGCTGTAAGTTAGGTGAATAATAATTGTCATTAGTTTAATTGTTTTTTCATGTTTTAATTTGAAGGTGGCGAGGGTCTACACGCACAAGAGAGTGGGTACGTTTTTCCTTTTGTTCCTCTCATACTGTCCTTTCGTAGCATACAGAATTGCCTTTAGATCAGTTTAATCGGATCAGTCTAATCTTATCCGGAAGTACCACCGCCTCGTCTGCTTTTGATATAAAAAAAGTATTTAGTACAGGAAGCTTTTTTTCACATTTCAGAGATGCTGGGCTGTCCTGCAACATGCAGCACAACTTCAGCGACCATGATAAACGTGCTTCGCCCGTGGCAGATAATGGTTGCCATGTGGGGCCAACTTCTCAAGAAAAGTCAGACTTCTTTAAAGCCTGTGAGATGACTGGAAAGGTGTGGTCCCTCCCAACGATGTTTGAGCCTTCCACTGATCCAAAAGATAAGTCACACCTTCTGACTGCTGAGAAGGGGTTTGTGAAACCATCCTCTGAAGCTGCTCCGCAAAAAAACAACATGCCATCACCACAAGCCCCACTGATAGCCCTGCCAGAGAACAGTGTGAAGAAGGAAGCTGCCGAGGCCTTACACAAAGCAGCAAAGGATCAGCCACATGTTGAGGCTGCAGATAATAGAAGCATCATGGATACCAAAATGGAAAAACAAAGAAAACGTCCACCACTGGGACCCAGAAAAAGGAGAAACAGCAACTATTTCAAGAAGAGAGCTGCTGGGAAGAAACGTAAATATATTTCCATTTCTATTAAACTTAAATTATCACTTTTAATGAAGCATCTAATATCACATTTTTACTAACTTAAATAATGTGAAATATTATGTACATTAATAAAGTATTTAAATGATTTGCACTCAGTGGCAGATTTATAAAATAAAACTGTTTTACCTTAAAAAAAAGAGATATAAAGTGGGGTGTGGTTAACGGTTGTAATTTGTCGGAAAAAAAACAAAAAAGCTTTGTCATTTACAAGCAAGCATGAGGTGAGGTTCCCCACTTTGAAGAACACGAAATTAATTATTAATGCCGTGGTAAAATGCACTGGATTGTATTGTATTGAGGTGAAGTGTTTTAATACGTTATCCTGTCTAGTCAAACACGTGAGTGGGGGAAACAGTTCTTATATGTTGCAGTGCAGCGCCATCATTAACTGGGAGCTCAATGCTCAAAAACAACTTTATGAAAATTATTTAACATTAGGCATCATAAAAGTAAATTTGATTGCATTAATTTATAATAATGCAAGTTTATAATTGTGACAATAATCAGACCACATTAGCATATATACCACTTCATGTAGAAAAAATGTTTTTATCAACTATACATTTTTTATTAACAATTTTTTTATAATCATTTTTTTCCAGGTTGCCTTCTATTTTTGATTGCTGTACTTGTCCCTGTTACTGAGGGCTTTGCTGGTATGTGTTAAAAAAATTTTGACCATGTTTCATTATTTCTCAACCATGTGCTGTATACACCTGTATTTATTTCTTCATTTAGGTTAGCTATAATTCACTTGTGACTCTGAGCACTGTTCATGTAAAATTTCTTTATACTGCTTTATAGCTTCTTTGTAAACCAGCAGCGGGCAAAAAGTGTTGTTAACCTGCTGACTGAACTAAGCTGCAGTGATTTTATCATTTCAGACCACATTAGATCTGATATTCAGTGATGTTCTTCTCTATGTTGACTGCAGCTAAGTGCTTTACCTGCATGGAGGAGGACACATGCCCAAAGTTGAGAACCATATATCACAAAGACAGTCTTGTGTACAAGGGAGCTCGCAATCAGACATTTGAAGAATGTTGTAAAGCCACTCCACCTACGACTCCTGGGAATTGTTCTGTGTGCCTCGACCAATCCAACATCACCATT
>JAPZDZ010000025.1:5703020-5713263 GCA_029783805.1 Acanthurus tennentii
AGGTGAGGTGCAGAAAAGATAATCAATAAAACATAAGCTTCAGCTAAACCTCTCGTCCAATGAGCGATCTGTCAAAGAAACGATCCAAGAGGTGAAATAAGACACAGAGGAGCAGAGAAAGAGAGAGCGAGAATCCACTGCGTGATGCGGTAAATACTTCCTTAAAAATGCCTCGGAATCTCTGTTAATCGCCGTAAATCTGTGATCTGAGCTCCTGATCGGACGGTTAACACATTACAGGAGGGGATCTTTTCAACACTGAGCCACAGGAGGAGTCCTCCACCCGGGGGTGGCGCTCCCAAACCCACTGAAAAAACATCATTTATTTAAGAAGCAATTTTTACACTGACTTCATCTTTTATTTAAAATGAGAGACTGCAGCCCTTTTTTTGACAGTCAGTCCAAGTGATGTGTGCTTTATGTGCTCAGACTTGCCACAAAAATCAAACTATTATGTAAACAGACTTTTGAGGAGGAAGTGCTTCATTGTTGAGAGGGGAAACAGAGAGATAACAGAGCAGGAGAATTTCATTCAAGTTAAAAACATGGAAGCTGTTGCATCACAAAGTTGGTAGAAACATTTTAGACATTGAAATATTTTCTTTTGCCTTTTTTAAATCTCACATTTCACTTCATTCAGGGGTCTGAAAGTGAACTTCATTATCTCAAGAGCCTTTTTGGCCACCAGAGGGAATCCAGAAAGAGAACTTCATTAAAAAGGAATGATGTTAAATGTTTCTTCAATCAAAAAAGAGGATGATTTCATCTCAGAAAGGCTTCCACATTGAAGCCTCTGTGAACAACAACAACACAGTTTTGACTATCCTCAAATCAAAATATAACACAAAAAGAACATTAAGAAGTTATGTGGATGAGAATAAAAAAATATCAACAGGGACATAAAAAAACTAGGAAGGTATGAAATTTAAAGTATTGAGAAACTTTAAAGACATGTAAATATATTTAAAAAATTAAGAGTATTTGAAAAAATATACACACGTTGTGTATATTTTAGCAGAAAAAGGTAAGGTAAGCTGCTCATATTTGACACTGTTGGTCCACATCATCTGTTTTTTTATACTGACCTTTGGTTTTGGTTCATAATCCCACTACTGATTAAATATTCTTAACGTTTTTATTTCCTCTCCTTTTCACTGGAGTGGAGAGGAGAAGAGCCATAAAGAACATCACAGAGGAAGCAGAGAAAGATGGCTCTGGATTGGGAGAGGAGATCCATGAGAGGTAGCAAATGCCACCTGAACACAAGCCAGGTCTGATCAACCATGGCTGGGTCGCCTGGGCAAGGGTGTCTGATGTTGAAAGACCCCAAACATCCGAGGACCCCAGGTTACATCACTGATGATGTGTTCAGGAGCATCCAAGAGATGTATTCTATCAATCATGATGAAATATAAGTCTTTTCATAGTTATTTTCTATATTTTATTACGTAGCTTTGGTTAAAGGTTGATTTGGATGGAAGAACTGTTTTCACTTTTGGTATTTTAACTGAGGCTCTCCATTCAATTATCTCAATAAATTACAATAAATCCCAGTCTGTGTTTTGGTGCTGCTTATTCGAAATCATATATGTAAGATATTAAGCAAAATTTTGTATGTTTTTCCTTACTAAACTTATCGATGCATTTAAATTACAGCAGAAAAACGCTAAAAAAATCAAATTTAAACGTATAAAAGTCACAAAAGCAGTTATCAGTCCACACAACGTAAGTAACTGAGTTTTATCTACACCACTGCAGTCCTTCACTGCAATAAAACTCGATTTTAAAATCTCTTGTAAAGCGTTCAGATCACTTACTTTCTGCCAGCGCGGCTGCTCACATCCAGGTCCGCTCTCCGCTCAGGATCACCGGGATACGAACCGGCTGTCAGGCTGCAGCATCCCGGCCGGAGCTCCCACCTTGACCTCGGTCGATTGGTCGGTCGGTCGGTCGGTCAGTCGGTAACGTTAAACTCGCATACTCCTCTCTCAAATGCACCAAAACAAACAGAGGCAGACGCACATTAAGTCCCCGCTCTTCAGTCATATAGTTCCCCGCCTCTCCTGTGTCGGTGGTCGGCGGATAAGTCGGGGTCAGCGCGGAGGGAGTCACAGAGACACCGCGGAGGAGGAGGAGGAATCACGCAGATTTTCACGCAGAGTTTAAGTTGTTTATAGGCCACTTGTAGAAAAAAAACCCCTCCATGGCAGCTCAGAGAAATACTGTGATGCTATTGGCTGAGAGAGTCTTAATGTTTGACAGCGAACAACCAAGGACTCACTGAACTCATGTTTATGCATTAAAGGGACAGTTCATATGCTTTTTTAGCCTTAAAGAGATGGAAGAGTAGATCAACACAATCAGCTGAAGATAATTTAGGAGTTTCCAGATAAACCTGAAGAGTCACAAAGGAAAAAAGACTAAAAATCAGTTGCAAAAAATTTACAAATTTTGCTTTGTGCATACAGAATAGACTACATAATACAGAACACTTCAACTTCCTCAGATGTCAGACTTCAAAAGTGTCTAAAATAACTAAAAACAAGGCAGTCAAACCCCTCAGGCCTTTAAAATCTTCCTTTGGAGACCAGCTACAAATAACTGATCATATTTTTTTTACCACAATGAGTCCATAAGCTGCAAAGGAAGCTGTCACAAGTAGATATTGCCTTGTCTTTAAGAGTCACCAGTACAAAAGTTTGGGAACCATTAAGGATGTAAAAGTAGGCCTACAGGTCATGCACATGAGGGTATGAACATCTTGTGGCATTCAATTCAACATAAATAAAAAATAATGCTTGAAGTATATTAATGATCAATATATATTTGCTTTGCTTTAAATTGTGTACAGTTCTTTTAATTAAATACCTCTGATGATCAACATATATCCTTAAAATACGAAGCAGACCGAAAACAACTGTGGATCAGAACATTTTCTCTGATTTCGCTGTGATTAGTACTTACATACATCGAGCTAAAGAAATGGAATGAAAAACCTTCACAGAGAGTGAGAGTTATTGTGAATTTTACCCAGAGTTAATTGTGCCCTTTAACTAATAAATTGGCTCTCATATTAATTTGATGAATCTGGTGTCCTTATGGAGGGAAAGAATCAATTTGTGACTGGTTCATTGTTAACTGGGGCTTAATCAGGAGATGTCAAAGTAATTGGGTTTGATAGTTAAAAAAATTACAATCACATTGCAAACATACTCAATCCAGGCGATTAGAAGATGTGGAATGTGACCTATGTACATTCACCCAAGTACTGCACACAAGATATGATTATTGGATCGATATAAAAAAATGATGCACGAGTACATGTTAATTTTTTTTCTAAATTTTTAGCACAACAAAAAATACTTGTAACAGAATTTTTGTAATGCAGCACTGCCACATGATCTTGTTTTAAAAAAATCTAATTATTTCTTCCATTTTGGTGATAAATTATGAAAGAATGACGAAGATCATAGATATGTTATGAAGAGGAGTGCAGGTCAAAACATAAAGCTGTTAAAGGCAGCGACAAGTGATTCAGTGGTGCAAACTTTGAAATTAAGGTAAGAAAGTGAGTGTACTGAGTGTCCTTATTTAAGGTCGTTGATAGTCATTATCCAGCTCATTACAGGAACCAATTTAGTTTTTTTTTAGGTCAGTACCTCAAAATGAATCAAACTTTATTCATAAAACTTTTCTTAAATTAGACACACATATCCATGAGGAGCAGTTTTTATGACAAACGTTTGATTCATTTTCTTTAATAAGTGAACTTTAACACGAAGCAATGAGCAGAACACCTTCAAAAATGTAGAAATCCTGCCTGTCACTTTGATGCACTTTTTTGACGTGCTGTCAGTTTTTCATTCGCTGCGATTTATTATCTTTGATGGTAACACGCTAATTAAAATAGGCTCCACTAGTGTTACGCCATTAGCAGAGCTACAGGTGTAGGGAGCTATGAACAGAGCACGTCAGCCAGACTGCACATCAACAAATTCACAGATGAAAACATTGTCAAGTTCACTTTGAGTTATGATTTCAGGTTTGAGGTCATGTATCTGATATTCAGGAGAATCAGTAACTCAAAGTGTGGCTCCTATCAGTGTTAATTCATCTAAAACTTTGATTTTTCATGCTGCAACTCATCGTCCTGATAAAAGCAGTGGAAACAAAAGGGATGCCATTAAAACCATGGTTGTAAGTAACGCTGTACCTTTATTTTATAATTCTTTTAAAAGTTGACTGATGAGTTACTTTGCAGATAAAGATTAATGCAAACAAGAATTTTCCAAATGAAATAAATCATGTATTATGATAAAATTAACTGCCCTTCTTGATATCAGAGTACTTCTTTCACCACTGAGCCGTAAAAATTAGACAAATGATGAACTGAAAGGTTCAGTTTACAGGCAGGGATCAGCTGAGGTTCGCTACTTGTGAAAAAAAATTACTGTATTAATGATTTTTATGCATAGACTCAATTAAACTTTGGAAAACTGTCAGCAAACCGAACTTATTTTGCAAATGATTGCGTTCTGTTTCCATTTACGTCTCAGGGAAAGATCCAACTTTTTGTGGATTTGTGTTTTTTTGCATAAAAACTGAAATGCAGACTCTGTCTTTAATAGTAAAAACCTTCAGCGTGCATTGCATGGTTTTATTTTAAGTCCCTTATTTTTTTTAAAGCTCAACAGTAGCCAACTTATCAGAAACTGGACTTCACAAAAAAGGCCAAATTTCTTTTATTCAGGCAGGTTTGCACCATTTGACCTTGCTTAGCCCTGAAACACCTCCAGCTAGCAGGTTTCCCTTTATTTGAATATTTTAGCTCACAGGAGACCAATTCATCAACTGAACCTTCGACTTTGACTGGACTGACTCCACAATCCAGTTTATACATGAGGCCAGTCTATTCATCAATGCTGGAGTAGAAAATTCAGAATGAATAACTTTTCTTTTTTTCTTTTTTTGCATCCTAACTGTGTGCGCATAATTGTGTCGCGTGAATAGAAATTTCTATCTTTTCATATGAAGGATTTTCCTTTAGAAACTCAAGTTCTGGCATACAAATAAGTTTGAGCTCACCAAAAGCTCCAAGGGTTTGATCATTGGTGTTTGTCCTTTGCCTTTTATACTTAAAAAAGTACCCAGCCCCTTCAGAAAACTTCAGAAAAAAAAAAGAAAAGTTATTTTTGCAGTGATCAACAAACAGCCTTTAAAGCCTGTAACAAATATAAAAATCTTCTTCACAGTAGCATTAACCCCTCCAAGTCAGTGCTGGGAGCAGAACAAAATGATAACAAGATCAAAACTGGATAGAAATAAAACTGAAATCTTAATTAAGACTAATATCCATCAGACATCAATCACTGTGTTTTCAGTGATGGTGAGACTAAACTTACAGAACAGACAATGTTTTGCTATGTTAGCAGTCAGGTAAGGTCACTGCTAAGATTCAGAGGAGATATAAAAATGCTAAAAGCAGAGAGTAAATCTGCCTTGAAGAGATGAAGGTGACAAGAATGAGGTGGAAACTCTGCCATTTGAACATGTCAAATGAGACAATTTGAAAGCAGTACAACCTCCCTGCTGTCTTGACGGCAGATATCCGCTAAAGTGAAATACGACATCCTATCAGGACGATGCTGTTAGCTGCTGTAAATTTTCCTGCTTCCTGAACGAAATGGGTTTGACCTTGCACTCTGCCTTTTGTGAAAAGCAAATCAGCACCTGGGACGAGGTTGCAGGAAGCGCTACTAACTACAGAATACATCACACTCGCTGGTAGGTGCGTTAATTTACCAAACACAGAGACTGCAACACCACAATCTGATCCTTGGCTTCTTAAAAAATGCATTCAACCCTTTCCAACCTCCCTGCAGCCTCTCTCTCTCTCTCCCCTCAAATCAAGCCCTCCCTCCACTGTCTTGCATCCAAATGCCATTTTTCTAATCCCCTTGACTGAAGAGCAGAGGACCCAGTGGCTCCGGGGCACTGAGCAGGACAAGAAGTAAATTAGAGGGAGGAAAGAGGGCTTGAGATGAGGAGAAGGAATGAAATGGTATAGAGTGCCTCTCCAGCTTCAAACGCAGAGAGGAAAGCATAGGAAAGGATGAGAGGAGCTGAGTGCAAGGAAAGCTCGGTGAATAGAAATAAAAATAAGACATTTAATTACAAATCTTTGTTTTTATTTAGACAAAATAATTATTATAAGAAAAAACAAGTTGAAGATAGAAACAAACGAAAGTTGCTTTTGACAGCAAACAGCCAAAGATAACATTACAACCAACATCGTCTTGTGCCCTCAGAAGCATTTTGAAATCTCAATTGACGTTAAAACACTGACGTCTGTTCTCACATGTCTTGAGTTCGTCCATCTCTTGCAATATTAAATCCCCGACAATAAAACCAAATCCCAAACTCAGTTTTTATCAAATTTTCACACACAGAAATTCAACACGTTATCACTCATCACATGTAATAAAATAAAAAAAAGAAAGAAGAAACAGTCCACCAATATTCGTTTTCATTTGTAGCAATTTGTTGTCCTTTTTTTCTTCATTTGTTTGTTGTATCCTTAAATGACGGGCACTCTTTTGCTTGACTTTGGGCTCGTCTCATAACGGCCTGCCCGCTCACACAAGTCAGAGTCTTATCAGCGCCGCTGGCAGTCAGGACAGGGTGATAAGTCATTTCCAGACAAAGCCTGAGGTAGCCGAGGTGAGCGGCAGCAAACTGCAGCACAAAAGCTGAGAAAACTCAAACAAGTCCTGAATCACAAAGTGTGTGTTTTGTTCGGCATACTTGTAATAAAGACGTTGCTTTCTGACCAAGCAAGAACTAACATTAAAAATAAAAACCTATAATAAGTCTAAACCTAAAGCTAACTTGAACCTCCACAGACACCATTTGATGAGACCTTTTTCCCAGCTTTGCCAAAAAAGAAAATGTGTGAAATCATTGTAGGACTGAAGACATTTCATGAAAAGCGTATTTAAAGTCAATGTAAAGGTATTAATAAACAACAACCAGTTTTATTGCTCCTATATAAGAAAAGTTTTGATATGAAAAATAAAGAAAATATGTGTGTTTATGGCTTTCCCCAGGATATGAAGTGAGACATGAGTGTGTCTGCCTACACTCATGCATGCATACATACAGTGTTTTGTTTAGGGGACGACAGTGTAGGGTTGATAGGGCAGCATCTTTTGCCGTTCATTGATCGCATGAATCCAAGTTGGTTTGACGAAGTTCAGATTGCTGTTCTCCATCAGCGCCTGTAAAAGAAGTGGAAATGAAGGTGGGAGGCACACGGAGGTCAGAGAGTGTCCTTGTTGCATCACAAATGAACTGACAGACTGAGGGTATAAAGCTTTTAAATGAATGAAAAGTCTGATTGTAAAACCAAAAATCCTAATTCAAATGCTAACAGAGCCCCAGAATGGCTGAAAAGCAATTTTGATGCACAATTTCAGACAGACTGAAGAAGGCATTTGGCCAAACACTGCTGAATTTTTACTGGGAGGGCTTACGCTCTCGGGTTCTCAATTTTCTTCAGTGCTTGTGTTTGATCAGACCTTGCAAAGTGATAAAAGCTTTCAGCTTTAAAGCAAATGGCTAAAAAGTCTCAGTTCTGGTTGTGTTTGGTGTGACATGTTTAAATGCTGTTTTTCTTCCCTCTGGCTGTTTGAAAGTAGATTTCTCAGCTGTGCATTTTGTATAATTGAGCATCAAGTGTTCTGATGCAATTAAATTCAAAAAGTTAACTCGTCTGTGAGTGCAAGCAAATGAAAGCACGCATGCACGTGCGCTAAAATCCATATGCACACAAATGCTTGATGGTTTTAGGTTTGTATTAAACATCATTATGAAACGAAGGGGGAAAGAAGAGAGGACCAAACATACGTCTTCAAAGGAGTCGTGCCACCCTTCACTGGTCACCACAAACTGAACCTTCTCCGTCATGTAGTCCTCAATCACTCTGGAGAAAAGACAGTATTTTGTTTTTAACTGCAGAAAATTACTTTTCATGCAAATTTCTCATCACTGTGAACCAATAAGAGTTGTAATGGGTTAGTGCAAGATGTCGCTCTCACCCGTTAAAGGCAACGATGTACCGCAACAGCAGGCGCCTCTCGTTGTTCGGGAATTTACCATAGAGGAAAAAGTGCTTTCCACTCAGGAAGTCTGCAAGAAATTAGAAAATAGAGAGAGAACAAAGCAAAAGAATCAAGTCAGTGGCTACACGATAGAGGGGGAGTAATTACAGGTGCTCTTTGATAAAGGGAAGAGGAGCGGAGCAACAAAGACGGAGAAAAACAGGGCACGCTTCAGGTTTGTGCGTGGCGTTCCTGAAAGCGAAAAAAGTCGGCCCATTACTTTTATATCAGTGTTTGCAAAGTCCGAGGAGGACATCTGTTCCTGTGACAGGAACAGGAAAAGATAACAGAGACAGGAGGACAAAGAGATAAGAACAAACAGAGACATACCTGGTAGCTCGGGGATGGGATGATCCTGCTCTGCCTCGGCGTCTGTGTTTTCATCTGTCGACCCTCCATACGGATCCTCCTCCTCCGCCGTCTTCCCCTTCGCTGCCGCCTTCTTCTGCCGGCTCTCGTTCTCCACCCTGTTGCAAGATCAGAAAAAAAGAATCGTTATACGTGGTGTCATGCTTGCCCTTTAAATGAAGCCTCCCTGCTTGTTGCTTTGGAGCTAACACATGCTTTTTTTTTTCAAGAAAAGTATAAGTTAACTTTATGTCCTCGTTGTAAGTCACTCTACTTTCTCATCTCTTATATATCACAGATACTGAAAGGGGAAAACCAGTTTAAAACAAACTTAATTTGCTTAAAGCAGTGCTCATCGATTTGCAGTCACTTGGGGGCAGCAGAACAAATTATAAACGCAGCACTGGCATTTTATCACCTGATAATAATGTTGTTGTCGCAAACAATTGCTTGTCTTTGCATGTCCAGCAGACATTTGTATGGGTCTTCATAAACTCCTGAGGGAAATATCTCACTGTTGCACTCTTCAATGTTTCACTTAGTTCTAAAGTTGTTATTAACTTTGTCTATCTGCTGTTTATTTGGAGCCAGAGCAGTGAAACAAAACCTGAACAAAAACAGGACATATCAGCACTGAAACACTTGTATTTGTCTGTCTCTTGTCAGTTCCAACTTTGACTTGTCACTGCTTTTCAGTTTAAGTTTCTGTCACCGCTACGGGGAGGTTGCAGGGAGAGCATTTTTTATCTATAATCTGCAAACTAAGGAGACAACATCACTCTTCCCGAAGCTGCACCGAAGCTCCAAAGGCGTGTGACCGAGGATACACTTGAACAAGCTCCTTCACATCGATATTACAAATAGCATCATTGACGTTATGTGTGTGTGTGTGTGTGTTGTTTACCTCTGCAGCTCGTCCTCCGTGTCAACAGCAGATTCATCATCGTCACCTCCTGTGAAAACAGTGTTTCTTTGTCAATGTGCTAGAATGAACCTACAACTAGAGTCAACACACATCATGGACCAGTAAAACTGCAGTTTACATTCATTTCTGTCCTGACTCGTACTGTATAAAAAGGTTAACAGGTTATAAAAAGGATTGAGTGCAAGTTTTGGTGAAATGGTAGTCATCGTTATATTTACATGTACGAGTTTAGTGAATATTCTCATGGTCCTCACGTAAAGTCTTTATACAGAGGACTGATAGAGAGCTTCATCACTCAGTGCAAAAACAATTAGCTGAAGTTGGATATTAGTAAAACCAATCAGGCTGTGATGGACTAAAATGGTTTTAGTATGCATGTTGCTGCAAAGAAGCTACAAATGCAAAGAAGCTACACAAAAAGGCCTGGATATTTCACACAAACCCTCAGCATGGCAGCACACAAGATCTTTGCAATCACCACAGTTTCATTTGGACATCTGACACAAGAGTCACTGGTTCAATATCCAACCAAATATGAAATCTAGTCACAATCTCTCCTCCTGTTCCTACGTTATGGTGCTGAATAATGGCTGGAAAAGTGTTTCTGTAGAGCATCAGCATGTCACAGTGAAGCTGAATAATTTCTCTTCATTTTATCCATTCATGTGAAATATGGTCTCAGGTAGCGCGTAAGTCCTCGAGCTTTGACCTTCAACAAATCAGTTCATCCTTGATTCCCAGCAGATGTTTAAACCAATTTGTAGATATTCCCTCAAGGTTTTTCTGAGATATCGTGTTCACGAGAATAGGA
>JAPZDZ010000025.1:5774837-5788272 GCA_029783805.1 Acanthurus tennentii
AATGGTTTGCAGAGGCACACCATAATACGATAATTCTAGTTTAAGAAAGTTCCTCTATGTTTTTAATTTCCATTACTGACATTTAGCTTGTCAGGCTAATGCAGCACATCCACCCACTCGGCCTGTTTTTCTCTCTTGAATCACATGACAAACATTCAGAGAAGTCTGACGCCAATGAGGCCATTGAGCAGCATGAACTGACACCCTCTCAATTAAAACATGCCCGATACACTTAAGATGCAGACACAGAAAAGTACAAAAACAGCTTTGTTATGAGCACTTGTTTTGATTTTATTTATTTCTCTTTTGGGTGTTGTGAGTGGCTGCCTACTGATGCCACAGAAGAGGAAGAGGACAGTGAGGTTTCTTTGCTGTGGGTTATGGCAGAGGCCAGGGTCTTGCAGGAGGAAATGAGCTGTTATCCTTATCTTCTGTGAGCCTGGGGCTTTTAAAGCAGGCATGGCATACTGGCTGGTTGAGGAGTGACTGTAGGGTGTGGGTGGAAAGTGTTTACATGCTGTCATCTCCCATAAGGTGAAGGATAGTGCACTGGACTCTGGCAGTGAACTACATTCTGGCAAGACTGCATCCAGGGGTGGGAAGTACTTGACCTTTTTATGCAGTGTAGGAGTAGTCCATGTGCAAGCATCATCTTTTTTTTTTTTTTTTTCAACATTATATTCCCAACCAAAATATTCAGATTTTCAAAAATTTCATGTTTCTTGCTGGAGTCGCTGCAAACTCTCAGAAAATAGGAAAATAAGGTGATAAAAAAAATTCACAAGTCATTGTGGGTAAACTGCAGGCTGTTTGGAGGTTTGAGGCCAGTGAGACTCAGTCATGTGGTCTGTCTGTCTGTCTGTCTCAGGGAGTTATGTGTCCTGTTACTTGTGCTACCAGTGATGTTTCTGTGTAAAGGGACCTTAATTTTTGTGCTGATTTATTGAAAAAGGCTGTAAATTGTGTAAGTGGCCCACAGGAGCAAGATGGGTTGTTTGTATCTCACAGGCCTTGTAGCAGTGCTGAAAGGCACAGTTTCTGCAGGCCTCGCAGTGAGCGTGTGCGTTTTTTTCCAGGTTACATTTTAGGTTTTTGTTGTGAATGTCTCTGGA
This sequence comes from Acanthurus tennentii, assembly GCA_029783805.1. NCBI lineage: Eukaryota > Metazoa > Chordata > Actinopteri > Acanthuriformes > Acanthuridae > Acanthurus > Acanthurus tennentii. Next base: position 5,775,950 of record JAPZDZ010000025.1, read on the forward strand.
GCTAGTGAAGGGAGTCTTGGCAGTTTTTCTTTTCTTTCTTTGTGTTGATTATACATGAGAGGGCTTCCAGCAGTGTAAACATTGTTTTTTTTATTGTGAGCCCTTGTGGATTTGAGGTTTGATGAGGCTTTTTTTTTTTTTGAACAGTCAATACACTCCTATCTGTTATGATATATTTCACTAGAGCATCAAGAGTCAGTCTCTCATGCCATCCTGTTCTTCTTTGTTTTTCCTTATTACTAACTCATGACTCTTCTGCCTTCCACAGGTCAGTTTTATGTGATGATGACACCCCCTGATGTCATTCAGACAGGCACGCAACGAACCATCGCTCCACGTACGCAGCCCTACCCAGCGTGAGTAACAGCTCAGTTGTCAGATCAGTTTTTGTTGGGCAAAAGGAGACAGTATTGTTTTCAAAAAAAGCTCTGTCTCAGACTAGAATAACAAAGTAACAGAGTAGCTGCTGGTCATTTTTTGCAATACACTGTTGTTATCCTCCATGTTAATTTTCCCCAAAATATGCCACCTGAGGAGAAGTTCAGCTCAAGTTTAAAAGGTAAAGTTTGGTTGGATTTTAAAAGTGGAGCAGATTGCTTTTTACTGCGTAGTGTTCACAGCCTTCCCGGCTATTAATTAATTTTAATACATTTCTGTCAGGACATCTTAGTCAAGGCTTTAACCTTTTTTTTATTGCAACAATAACATGTATTTGAATTTGACAGTGTGGGTCTGCTCCAGTGACACGCCAGAACAAATCTGCACAAGCTTGACACAGACTGTTTTCAGTTCCCAGCTGGCAAAGCCTGAGACACACAACATTTAAATGAACATCACCACATATTAAGTGGGGGGAAAAAAGCATTCTGAATTCACCTGAATTTAAATGCTAATGCAGGAGGAGGAAAGGGAAGTGAAGGGAAATAAATGGGTGGAAAATGGGGCAGGAATGTGGTGTTTAAAAGAGGCACGTGCGGAGAGAAAGAGCACCAAAACCTAGTAATATTGCTCACCAAGTTGTATGAGATCGATAGGGTTGATTGATGATTGAATATTTTATGGTTATATGAGGAGAACTCCCCAGCTTATTCGAACTACTATTTTTTTTAACCACACACTTGCTGTGAAGCTCGATTTTTATATCAAAGATCTTCATTTCTAACAAATTCTGACTGGCCTGTTTTTCTTCTCCTCTGTATGTTATTTATCTTTAGAATTCACAACATGCATCAATATAATCATGCTTAAAAAAAGCTCCATCTCAGACACTATCCAACTGTTAGCCACATGCTGGCGAATGCTTTTATTAAAATAATCAGCAGGCCTGAGCGAAGGCAAGCTGAGTTGTCATCTTAATTGCATGATACCAGCCTGGTTCAGGCCTGTGACAGACACTTATTAGGAAAGGGAATTCAAACCAGCTTTTTTCGTATTCAGAGTTCAATTGAGTGCCTAAAACACATGAGTCATAGTGCTTAGGGAAGCTGTTTTCTTTGAGGTCATGTAACAGATTCTTGTTTGGCGTAGTCAAAGCAAATAATGTGCGTGTTTGGTTCCTCAAAGTAAGCACATGATCCATTATCTAATTGAATTAGCACAGACTTAAGTGGTTATTCCTCCAATTTGCACCAGGCTAATACTTAACCTTTAACTTTTGAGACTAAAAAGACAAGTCATATTAACACTGGTTGTGCTAAATTGCGCATAAGCTTCAATTTTCCTTCAGTGTTATGAGAGCTCGTATTAATAACACACCAAAGGGAGAAAGGCTCCATACTATTAACAGCCTCTGTTTTTTCATGTGTCATTTGTCAGTTTTATTTATGTAGTTTATGGATCAACTGCAAAGATGTCGACCGCTTCTGAGATTTTGAAGAACATTGATTTCTCAAAGATTGAAGCTCCTTTGTTGTGGGCCGCATTACGGGGAGTTGTAGATCAGCCCTCAATATGGCAGCAGCTCTGCCGTTTTTGATGTAGCTTGATATTCACAGCGTACGACAGACTCCAGTCAGGAGAGGAGCTTTGTTGCACTGTGCATTTGCATTGCCATGTGTTGAAAGTGAATTGTTTTCTCATCACTCAGAATGCTTATCTGCATTATGTTTGTTTCTATTTATTTCCTCTTACATGAATAATTCATGATTTTTTTTTTTGACTCAAGCCTCAGAGTTATATTTACATGTGAAGTAATGAACAGTGACATTATCATTGACATGTGAGTAAAAAAAGACTGAAAACCTCCCCACCCTATCTGCCGTTCGCAGAGATGAAAACGAGCTGCTGCAGCATGAAGGTTTAAACTGGTGAGGACAGACTCCACATTTCTCCCACACTCCTTCTTCTTCTTCTTCTTCTTCTTCTTTTTTTTTTAAAACAGCAAATGAACTAATCAAATGAGATCACAAGAAGAGAGAAGAAGCACATAAAACTCTGCCCTCCTCTCCTCTCGGCCCCTCCCCCCCCCTCTTGAGTCCCTGGTGATTCTCCCTGCTCTTGATGTGTGAGACACAGATGTAGCGTTTCTTCAGTGCTGACCCTGATCCATTGTTGTTAGTTGTGCTTGTGGCAAATGTATTTCTCCATTAGGACTTAGAAATTAGGTCATTGTTCTCCATCTGGAAACAAATGGCTTGCTCCACACTTTTATTTTAGTATCGTTTTCAAAGTGTCCTCTGTCGTTTGAGTTTCGTTCCCACTTAGCCTACTTTTGAATAAGTTAGTTAGAAAACCAAATGAAGAGCATTTGTGATTATTATAAAGTGGAATTAGTATTGAGATTAATGAAAAACTATGTGTTGTTAATCGCCTCATAATTATTTGCACGGAAATGGTTTATGGCCACTAAGACTCATCTTTGTTCATATGAACCATTTTGAGAAAATCAAGCCGAAGCTGCAGTCTCTCGACCTCATTGTTCCCTTAACTGACTCATTGTTCAGACCCTGGCTTTGGGTATTACTACAGCTTAATGATACGGGAAGGCAGAAGAAGGGACAATTACTTTTCTCTTTCGAGGATCAATATAAGACTAATGAAACAAAGTTCTCTTCTACTACATCCGTGTTTCAAATTATAGAAATAAAGCACTTCAGGATTGGGGTTGTGTATTGCTGACTTTATGAATTTCTACAGCAAAAATTACTCTTCAGGAGCACTTATTGAGGTGTAACACTAAGTTGTGAAAAGAAGAGAGGGGGGAGACGTCTCGCTTTGGCTTGTACATTTAGTTATTCATAAAGTCATCCACATTTTTTTACACTCTACTGAAGAGGACTGTTGGGCTGAATCCATTATACAGCCAAAATCCCATTAAGATGCGTTGAGATACAAGCGAGACTGCAGTTTGGCTTGGCCGACTATCTCAAACAGAGATATCAGCAGTTGAGTTGTGTTGATGGGTCACAAATTCACTGCTGTAGAATGAAGACGTCTCACAAAGGGACAGACGGGGGACAAGAATGACCTCACAGGACATTATTACGTTCACGTAACAATTTGGCAGAAATGCATCCAAATAATAAACAATAGTTGCGTTTTTTTTTTTTCTCACAAGATTATCTTTAAGTAAACGTGCATTTATACTGCACAATTTTTCTTTTGCATGGTTGTTGATTCATTTGAATCGGGCTGTGTGAAAGATTCGTCTGGTCCATTAAAGAGACATAAACATGACTGAAATATTCATTAGACCACCTATATAATTATGTGAGAGTGTGTTATTGGCCTGTTCATGCCGTGGTGGGTGGTGGATAAGTCCCCCTGTCACGTCTCAGGGACTTAATTAACAGAATACCTCAGGGAAGAAACAGACAAGAGACAGTTGTGTCATTAGCCGTACACCCAGACTCCAATAGACAGCATCTGGTTTTCCACAGTGTTGTAATTTTACAGCATAATAAAGCAGAGAGCTCCCTTCGGGATACACCTGGGAAGAGGACAGCCAACAAGAATGAAAGGGTTGGATGGGTCTCAGTATTCTGGTCCAAGCAGACTAGCTTCAGGCCATTGAGGGTGTCAAGGCTGCATATGTGATCTCGTATGACTGTGCATCTTCCAGTATTTTTTACCAAAGGCGCTACACAACTTAGAAACCTCCCTTTTAAATATAAGAAGAGTGAGGAAAATTCTTTCATAGGCACAGGTTAGATGAATTAGAGGGGTTGGTTTGGATTTTTTGCCTGACTCTAGAGTAGTCAGCGATGGGAGATTTATTTATAGTGTACATAATGTCTTTTATTTCCTGTCTGTCTTTAGGAAAATGGATGGAGCGCGAACACCAAGAGATGAAAGGAGAAGAGCGCAACATAATGAAGGTGGATAATTAGCTATGATTGTAGTTTTGAATTCCATTAGACAGTGCAACAGTGCTTAAAAGGAGCAATTTTTGTTTAGAGGAAACCACAAAGCCCTGTCAAAATATTCTATGAAGACTAGATAACAACATGTGTTTCAAGACTGGCCACTAGAGGTTGCTGTTGAGCTGTCAGTCGGGCAGAATTTGAGACAACTGTATGGTGCACCACTAGAATGACAACATGTAGAAAATGAAAACCTGTTCCTTGAAACAGAAATTGCATCTCATCTCTCAGTTTGAAATAAGGATATTATCATTGTTTTTATATTTATATTTTTATATTATATGTGTAGATTTTTTACCTGTTTCTATTCTGAACATTCCATCAGTTGAGAGGCGGCGAAGAGACAAGATCAACAACTGGATTGTCACACTCTCCAAGATCATCCCAGACTGCAGTATGGACAGCACCAAGACTGGAGCAGTAAGCAACTTTGTCTCTGCTCTGCTGCTGACGTTTTACTGATGTTTTCCATTTTAAATTGTCACAATATAACTGTGCGACTTCATCTCCTTCCCAGAGCAAAGGAGGCATCCTGTCCAAAGCTTGTGACTACATCCGAGAGCTGAGGCAAAGCAACCAGCGGCTGCAAGAGAGTCTGAAGGAAGTGGAAAGGATACAAGTGGACAATGAGCTGTGCAGGCAGCAGGTATGAATATCAGTCTGTGCTCCAGCCGACAAATATTGGCGTCATGTGAAGTTTCCAGGACTTCAGTAATGGGCAAAGAAGGTCTATGAATGAGAATGTCAAAATCTCTCTTTGAGGTGGTTGGGTGTCGCTGATAAATAAAATCCTGTATAATGAGGCGACCATCGTGGGCTGCATGTGTGTCTATGAAGATTGCCACTGCATTGAATAGATTACTCTGCCTTGGTGTGCATTGCAACAGTCTTTCACTTAGGATTCAGAAGCATGAAATCTACCTCGCTCCATATGCATCTTCATTTCTCCAAAACAACCCCCCCGCCCCCCCTTTAGACTTCAGCCTGCATAGCTGATCACCACAGCCTGACTAAAAGGATCAAACAGTTTGCACTCATATAATGTGAATGTTACCTGAAATCAATGCTTTGAGAGACTGTGGGAATAATATACACAGGGGTTGTGTGCGAGCTAACTGCATGCTAATGCACTCAAAGTATTGTGAAATCTTGCAGCTCTGAAGCTACCACATCTCCCCATTGAATCCCAGGCCTGCAAGGCACTCAGCAGTATATTCTTATTCTGATGCTCAAAGCTCGTATCCTTCCTCAGTCCCTCTGTGGGGAGGCAGGGTGAGGCAGGGAATTTGGGATCCACCCGAGGGAAATGTAGCGAGGATGACATACCTCCAGATTCGATAATTCCGTTGGTTGTGTGTAGGGATATCTTTGAAAAGGACTGCACATACCATTCTTTAATCCAAAGGATAGAACAGCCCAGTGTGTACATTACACACATCCAGCTCTCTCAGTCTTCAAACGAAAAAAAAAAAAGTTTGGTCTGTAAACTTGGAGCTATATTAAGCCGTCACGGGGATGAAGATATCGATAATGAGATTTTATTTTTATTTTTTTCTCTGTTCTTTGTTCTTTAGATTGAAGAGCTGAAGAATGAGAATGCATTGCTCCGAGCGCAGCTCCAGCAGCACGGCATCGAGATGGTTGGAGAGACACCTCCGCAGTGAGGCAGAGACAAAAAACAACAGGGAGGGGCACCACCACCACCACCACCATCACCACCACCCAGACGTGCAACCGGCATGGTGGAAAAGAGGGCGAGACAATGGAAAAACGAGAACTTGTGAAGAATCAATTTCTTTTTTAGTGAATGCATCCTCCCTTGGGATCCCAGGTCGCAAACCCTTTGCTGGCCAATTGTGGCTGTACTTGACTGTTCCAATCCTATTGAGATAACCACCCGTTACGACTCAGTAGAAAAGTGCTCTAAGAAAAGATGCCCACTCAACACCAACAGAGTGCTTCACCAGCACCAGATGACGTGCCCTTCTGAACTCCTCCCTTGTTTTGTATTTATGTAGCCTCACTCATGGACTATGATGTTTGTCATTTCTTCTGTTCCTCATCGGTGTATTTTTTTCCCCCTCAGATTATTAACTTTGACTTAGTTCATGCTTTTATTCTGTTTGTGTTTTTGAGTTCTGTATTAATGTTGTTTTTAGCTGCTTTAATTTATTAGTCCGCTTGCTGACAGAAGCCTTGATGGAGACCAGTTACGTTGAAGCTCGTGTACCCAAGAGAAGCAGATTGAATTTTAAGTGAGGAGACATCAAAGTATGCAAAACATCGTGATTCTACAGACAGAAATAATTTGACGCACATAACTTACCTAGACCCAAAGACAGACAGAAGCTGTGCTGGCCTGTGCTTCTGGGCTGATTTATGTAAATATGACTTCTGGTGTTTTAATACAGATGTTACACAACGTTAGAGCAGATTATCCTGGGAGTAAACAATCAATAACTCATTAACTTTACGTTGGCCCTTTGTCATGGCGTGTGCAATCCTGGAGCTTGATTTGAAGAAGGAAAATGAAAAAAAAAAAGATTAGTATACTTGAATTGTTGGGCATCTGCTTAACCGTAAAAAGAAAGAACTCCAAGTCAACACATCACTTGAAATGAACCAACTGTTCAAATACTATTTAATTACACATTAAAATGTAAAAGTGTGGAACATGCAGACGCCTTACAAACCCAGCACGCAGGATTGTGGACGGGAGAGGTAAAAATTTCAACTTTTGCCAAACTATATATGTGTGCACCGCAGGTTTTATTTCCATCTTTTGTTCATGTGTGATTTACCGGTGTCTCAAAACGTGTAGGAATAATCCCCACATGTTTCATTTCAAGCTGTTTGCTCTATTTTGGTATTGCAACACTTCAAATGGAGCTCGACGCACAATGGGGAGGGAGGGGGGCACCCTGGAGAGCGGTCCTCAGAGACTCTCACTATGGAAAAGGAGTACACAGATATTCTGTGTTGCACTTTTTAGTTGAGCACAACTCGCAACTCTTGTTCCTCATGAAAAGATGGAATAGTTGGAAAGTGGGAAACTTGGAAATTATCTCTCATATTTCTCCACCCACTCAGGCAAAACAATAAGTAAACTGTAACTGGTTGTACAAACAGCAAAAGCCAATATTAACATTGTTGATGATTTTGTGAATGAATATACATGATGTATTCTTTTTTTTTTTTTTGCTTCGCTTTGGGCGATGTGAATGAAAGCAGAAGAGAGATATCAAGCTTCGGAGCCACTTATTAGAGCAGGATTGCTTCTCCCTGTGTCAACAGCCCAGGATCCAGCAAAGCAAAACCAACAGTCAGACCCCTGGCAAAATCACGCAGACTATCACATTTTAATATCTCACACTGTGCAAGTTAACAGCTTGTGCTTTGGAAGTGCTGTTCTGCTACTACTGCTACACTCAAACCTGATCGTGCAAGTGTCTGATCTATCAAATGAGGCTCCTCGCCAAAGTTGAATGATAGATGTTTTGCAGAATATTTTTTACACCTCGTTGAGACGAGAGCAAAAAAAAAAAAAAGAAAAAGAAAAAATGTGAATGTGAAGACATGAATAATGCTTTGGAAGATGGATGTTCACAAATGAAAGGTCACTCGTGGCTAATTTTTTTTTTTTCTCGGGTTTCTTTTTTGAAATTGCAAAAGAAAGAAAAAAAAAAGACTCCTTTTTCTTCTCTGTAGCAGCCTCACTGGTCTCAGGTTAGATTGTAAGACATCTTTTCTAAGTAAAATGTGAAAAATAAAACTTTCACAGGCTAATAACCTTTATGGACTTTGGTTGTGGTTAATGTGGTCATTCTGCAGATCTTGGACATCCAAAAATCCATACCTCATTACTTCTGTCATGTTGGTTCACAGTCCTTCGCGCGTTTCTCCATCTGTTAGCAGGATATCTTAAAAACGATAATAGATTTGAGTAAAATGGGCCTCATTTTACGATTTGGCTCACAACTCCTGAACCATGACATTGGATTTTTTTTAACTCTCCCTCACAGTACACTGAACCTCCACCAAAGTTGGTATAAAAAATATTAAAAGCCTCCAAATACTTGGTAGCATACTGAAGCTATTAACCTATAATCTGAACTATTTGTGAGTAACTTGAGTTTAAAGTGATCAGATTTCATAGGATCAGAGTCTGGTTAAATTAATGCTAATGCAACAGAAGTATGTCACATCATTTTTTTCCAATGAATCCATGTCCAGGAACTGATTTAAAAAAATTCAAAAAATCTGCCAAAACAACCAAAACAACCTTTCTGTTCTAAGAACTTCTGGCTCTTTATCTGAAAGTCAATATTTTATCAACAGGTTTTTTTTTTTGTCAGGATGTCTGAGATAAAGTCTTACGTTTACATAAACTTACGAGATTTGCACGTTTTGCTTTACAATAAAATAGGTCAGAATTTGAGACTTGCTAATGGTGGCTAATAGGACCACAGAGTTTGTCCTTTTAGTCCTCCTTTACAGCCTCATTGTGTTTTTTCTAGTGTTTTTACATGATATTCTAACAAAAACATTGGAGACATATCAAGTTATAATGCATGTATAAAAGCGTAATAGGAAGCTCGGTGCATGAAGTTTAAATTCTGACTGTGGTGGAGTTCGTTCTCAGCCTAATGCTAACTTTTTACTTCTGGCAATTTAATTTTTGCTTCAAAAATTATAACAGTGGTGTTCATTTGAGAAGATTATCTTGCTTGACAGAATTGTGTCTAAAACTTTTGTCTGGCACAAGTGAAAACACATTTCCTGAACTAATCTGAAGTTGAACGGAAGAATTGCATCACATTTTATTGCTGAGCCATGTTTACTTTGGAGTTAGCCTACAAAGAAACATCATCGTTATTGAGAATGGTTTTATATCATGATTTATATAATTCAAAGCATCTGTTGTAGGATTTAGTGAAAAAAAATTATGAGGCTAGACTCCTCTAAAGCAATTTGATAAATTTAAACAACCACAGTTTGAGATAACTGAGTCAGACTCATTCGGAATTTTTGCACAGTCACTGATTAAACAAACATCTAATATTTCTGGACATGGTAGCTTAGAATTCTCTAAAATCAGCTCATCCAAGTAGCTGATTAACTATGTATTTTAATCAAGATTTAACAATTCAGACATCCTCTGTTTTCAAAACAACGAATTTGGAGGGGTTATGCACCCTTGAAGCGTACTCCTCAGTTCATAAAATCAATTGATCAACACGCTGGTACATTTAAAACCAGTTAGCAGCTGGAACACGCAGAGGGCACCTTGGGTAAGAAAGATCAATGGTGGATAAAAGGCACATCTAAGCCCTCAGCCAGATTGAGTTTGATGCTGTAGGTCAAGGCATTTAAGCATCATTCTGCTGTTCTTAAAGAGGGAGCAGCCATGACTTGGAGAATCTTTAAGTACAGACCGGGATGCCGTCCACGTCCAAAAGCTACAACTTCTTATAACTTAAAGAGTTTTTATTAGTATTCATTAGACGCTGACGCTGTGTGTTGGATTTGCCTCGGGTTCGTCTCGCCGCCCCCCTCCAGCGTTTTCCCAGCTTGTCAGCTGACATTCAAACATACGCAGCTAGCCAGGCAGGCGTCTGTGTGTCCCTGTCTCTGTTTGAAGTGGCTGATCTCTGATCCCGAGTACCTTTCTGATTGGGACATACGTACTCTGTCTGTCTATCTGCCTGTCTGTCTATCTGCCTGTCTGCCTCTCTCACTCCAAACCTGTGAGAGCTGAAGAAAAACCATGCAGGGTTGAAAGGAATTTTAGTTTGGAAAGGAAACAACAAACAGAAATGTTGGTTTTCTTTTCTAAGAAATGTGAGCAACGTCGCTTTTACCTTTTGGTACTGATAAGTCACTAACAATTAATTGATGTATTATTCAGAAGAGAGTAAAGTCTCCTGGTTAATGCTGAAACGGGACTCAATTTATTTGAAACAGTTGTTTACGTGTGGTCAATGCTGAATGAAGTGATTGTCTCCATGTTTGCCTGAAGGGCAGGACAAAGCCTCCTGCTTTAAAGTCCTTTTTTTCCCCTCTTTCTTTTTTTTTTTTAATTTGTGTTTAAGGCACATCAACCAAAGTGCACGGTTGGCTGAGTTTCATTGAACTAATGCTGGCCAGCGCATCCTGCCGGAAAGCCACAGCTTCATGTTCTGTCTCCACGTTCTAGTCTTACCTTTGTGCCACTGTCAGGAGCTCGTATTGTCCGCTGCCTCCGCCTGTTTCACATCCCCCCCCCCCTCTTTCTGAGGCTGTTATTTGTCGAAAAAATGGCTGACAGAAAGAGTCTTATGCCATCTGACGTACAATGCTCCTCATGCCTTGTATACCGCACTGACTCTCATCTTTCTTGGGCCTACATTAATAACTACACAGTGCCTGTCTCACTCATAATAGGAGCATCAGCACAAAGGTATGTATTCTGCTGCTGTCAGGAGACGGGCGGGTAGGAATGAGCTCAGGTTTTTTTTTTTTTTTTCATGCTTTTCCTGAGCAGCCATGGTCTTGATTCTACATTATTTTGATCAAACTGACAGGCAGATTCTGTTTGCATACGTTAAAAGCCAAGTTGCGTATAGGCAAGTCTCGTTACTGAAACTGATGTGTGATAATACGGAGGATAACCACAAACAATATCAATGTTTTTTTTGATCATTAGTGTTTATTATTCAGGGCTTTTATTCAGGAACAACCACAAATAGGATGGTTAGATGCTGCAGCAGAGGTTTTGTGCTCTGAAAATTCTCAGTTGTATTTATATCATTAATTCATTTCTCTTTTATTCTCAGTGAGGCCTGCCCGCTATATGAAAAGGCTCATGCCCTGCACGTGAACCAGAATACAAAACAATGGGCAAAGAATGCTGTAAAAACCTGATTTTAAGCAGCTGAAATCAAATGTAGAAACACTGGACTGGACTGGAGGATCCATTGTCGCAGATTGTGCAGTATCACCAGTTTCTAATAATTAAAAGATTTACAAAGACAGTTTGGATTAAAATTATGCATTAAATTCTCTAAGCAATGCCTGGTCAGTACAACTGCTGATGCTCTATAAACACATAGATTGCTTAACAACCAAATTAACATTAAGCAGCGTATTAAACAAAAAAACAAAACAAAACAAAGCATATCTTCATTTATTGTGAGTTTTTCTCAGCTCACTTTATTGTAAAGAGCTATATTCTTTTTATTAAATTGTTCCATGTAAGTATGGGTTAATGCACTTGTTATAAGCATTTCAAGGGAATTTTTGCTCGATAATGAAAACATTAATACTGGCATTTTGGTAATATTTTGGAAATTCCAGAAAATATTGTGCCTCTTAATCCAAACAAACCTGGGAATTCCCCAGAGTCACTACTCACAGAGTGCAAAAAACCCATTAACCTGAGCTCCATACTGCCCCCTGAGTCTCAAAAGCAACACTGCATTTATTCAACACTGGCAGCAAAGAGCCATATATAACTAGAGGTCATCACTATTAATTGCTCTCATGTTTACATACAAATTGATGTTTTTATGATGTGCCAACACTGGATCTTCCATGTCCCAGTTTTGGGAATAGATGTCAACACTGAGGCGACAGTCTGGCTGTGCTGGGGGGGGGCAGAGTTCAGGGGGGGTAAGGATTGTTGTTTAGGGTGGGTTTGATGAAAGTCAGGCTGACCAAATGTGATGCATTAGTGCAATGCTTTGCAGCGTGCCAGGAGAAAGAGGAGTGTTAAACGTACCGGGGACATGAGAAGGAGAGGATGATGAAACAGTGACACAGGGGGGCAATGCCCTCGACCAGGAGCAGAAAGGTAGAGTGGCGCCTGCAGAGGTGAATCTGTCCGCCGTGCTGGTGCCTGCTTTGTTTGGCCAGAAGATTCCTGCTGATAGCCTCCGTGGCTTGAGAGACGCGCATGCTCAGTAAACACAAGCCAAAAACATG
>JAPZDZ010000025.1:5808587-5820391 GCA_029783805.1 Acanthurus tennentii
AGCAGCCTGGTCAACATTTATACTAAGTATGTATTAAAACGTAGCTTTTCTGTGGGTTTTGGCCTTTCATCGTGCTGTTTGTAGTGTTATCTGCTTTGTTTACACAGTGCTGTTCACTTTGCTAAGACTTTACATGTTCATCTATGCACACATATGCATAAATGTACTCTTTCAACATGTTAAGTAAGAAATGAATGGAGCGTGGAGTTCACCACATGATCAGGTTCTGGACATGAACCTGGCAGACCTCCAGCTGCAGCTCACCTGTCGGTTAAAGCTGTTTTTCAAGCTTCTGATTGGCCGGTGTAGCTCAAGAGTTTGGGTTACATCTTCTCCTGTTGGTTTGGCTCTTTATTTGTCTTTGTTTTGTTTTGTTTTTTTGCATTTTCATTTGGATGAAGAATTATTCAAAACAGCTTGTGTGGACGAGATTTATTTTTGCAAACGTAGGAGGGAAAAAACCTGTTTTTTAAAAAATACTGGTATGTGTGTGTCTGTGTGTGTGTGTGTGTGGACCAGACCTTCCACAGGCTTTTATATTGTTATTCTTTCACTCTCTCTCTCTCTCTCTCTGCTCCTGTAGCTTGTGACACCCTCCTCAGATCGTCCTCTAAAACTATGATTGGACTTTTCACTTGGTGCTCAGAGTCATCGCATTCCTCGTCTCCAGTGGAGGGAGGGAGGACCAGACGTGACTCGAAGTGGGAGAGAATCACGACGAGACGACTTTTGGCAAAGGTTTCTTTCTAAGCATCAAGCAGAGACACTTAACTTTTTCCCAACACAAACAGTACTTTATTAAAGAAGAATTTAGTGCAGAGTTTTTCTGTGGAGACTCTTTTTGATGTGTGTTTTAGATGAGTTTTCTCCTTCCTGTCTGACAGTCTTTTGTTCTGGGTTGTGAAGAAACCTGCTTTCGGCTATCGCTGTTACTCTCTCCGCCCACATGTTTAGGTGTGTGTTTGCATACCGAATTTTTTGTGTAGTATTTGGGATTTTTTTTTTGCATTCGTGAGGCGTGTGTGTGTGTGTGTTTGTATTTGAGTGCCGCTGTGTGTATGTGGGCCCTCATGAGTGTACTGTATAAATGTCACAGGATCATCTCTTTGTGGATGCAGCTGAGTAAGTATAGCTCAGAAAAATCAATTTTTGTTTCCCATAAGGGTAACATAAAACTACATAACATTTTTTTATTATTTATTTATTTCAAAATGTGTTGGCAAAGCTTTAGACTTAAAGCACAGCCTGCAAATCGTGTGGCATTTTCTCCGCTGAATAATGCAATTAAAATGAAATTGCAATTCATGTGGACAGAGCTCTTTTTTCTGCGCTCTATCATTATCTTTAGCGTGCAAGTGCTCAGCAGCCGCTTTAATAAAAAAAATGTTATTTTCTTTGCCATGAAACCTGTTTTGTGTTGGGAAAAAAAAAAGATTTTATAGCGGAGGATTTTGTTTCTTTTGATTATGAAGCTGTGTGAAACAAACAGAACAATTCGGACGTCTTGTTATATGAAGATTGCAGTGACACAAAATGATGCTGGGATGGTTTTTTGTTTTCCTCAAATGTTCGACCAAACATGAAGCCTGCTGGACCTATTTCTCCTGCTTTCACTCCGCCAGTGTCCCTTCGCTTTTCTCCTTAACTAACTTCCCTTTGCCTCTCCTCTCCGCCCTGCTACACCTCCCTCACTATCCCTGCACCCCCTTGTTCAATCTCCTCACTGTCAGTTTGTTGCTCTCGCTTCTCCTTCAGTCATTGATCACGGTGGCAATAGCACAGTGTTTGCCAGTCTGGAAATGTGTGTCTTGGCGGGGAGGGAAAGGAGATCAAACACTTTAATTACCGCAGGCTTGTAGGTGGTGCCAGCTACAGGCAGCAGTCATGTAACAAGGACAGGTAGAAGAGAAACGCCCCGACGAACATGAAAGCATCAGAGCAGAAAAAAAGATGCACTCTCTCACGGCTGAACACATACATCGAGAAATATCATAAATACCTTGCTGTTTTCAAGCTCATGCATCCTGCTGATGTAGATGAGCCTTAAATGTGTGTGCTAGGTAGGAAAAACAAACCTGCTGCACATATTTGTAGGCGAGGAAATCAGTCAATCCCATGTTCAGACACCGTGAATGCGTCAATATGCATAAACAGACCAACCCAGCATGTGTATACTGTCGATGAACATATACACATCATCATAAATCACATCTCCACTTCTTAACCAGCCCGCTCAGCCAATCTTTCACTAAAAATCCAACATCCTGTTCAACCTAAAAACCTACTGTCATTTAGTTTTTATCGCTCCGCCGACTCATTTTGCAGGACCCGCACTGATCCTGCAGAGAGGTACATGGAGAAGGGGGGAAAAAAAAGGCTGACACAGACTAGCACTGTGATTGATGCCCTGTCTCTTCCATCCCTGCACTGATTCAGGGCTTCAGGCATTGTGGGAACCAGCTCTATACTTCACTGGTTTTTTTATTCCAACAAGGTAGAGCCTCCCTGTCATTCAGGATCCCGTCTCAGCTGCATACGGTGTCAGCTGGCTGATCACATGCGAGAGTCACCTGGACCCAGAATCGCTAATTAGAAGTGGGCTAATTAGTTAAAGGCAGGTCCAAGGTCAAGAGGAAGTGTTGTGTGACCCTCTAAAAGTCACACAGGAGCATTCATGGGAACATAGTAATTGAGAAAGAGGAGAAAAAAAAGGGAGATATTTTTCCATTTCTAACAGATAGGATCAAAGAACAGGTAAATCATGAAAAGTCAATTACTTTAACATTAACACACAAAGGGAGCAAGATAAAGTATAAGCATTCTAATTACGCCGGCGACACAAAGCCTTTCGCTGGTGGGATTCTGTTATAATTGTTCAGGTTGCTTTGTTTGTGGGTTTCCGGCTTAATGAGCAAATTATCTCCGTGCTGAATTTTTTTTAGTTTGGTTTCAGCAATAACGTGTTTTCATTTGTCCCCCGGCAAAAAAAAAAAAAATCAAGGAAGTGGCCAAATGTAATCAAGGAGCCCAATTCTATCTCATTGTTTGTGAACATAATTTATATTTCCATTGAGATCCCTCACGGGGGGGGGGGATGTCGTCCCTCAAAGGCCATGATGAAACAGAAGAGATAATTAAAGAGATATGTGAAATAATACAGGTAAAGAGATGATTGCATTCTCCCACTGTTTTATCATTTCTTTCTCTGCACTGTATTATTTTTTTTTTTTTTATCTGCTTAAATGCACTGTTTCTACCGGTCCCACAGGGACTGCCAAAAACATATCAGCTTTATGGGTGTTTGGTCTGTCTCGCACCACAGAAATGGATTTTGTTTTTCATTAAGAGGTGAGGTCTTTGATATGGTGGATCAATTTTTCAGAAGTGTTTTTCTTTGATAAACAAGGGCCTTTTCCTCACTGGGTGAGTGCAGGCGCCGGCTTGGACTCAACCCAGTGCAGGTTAGAACAGGAGCAGTCGAAAAAAATTTATGGAGAAAATCGAGAAAGAGAGAGAGAGAGAAAGATAGGGTGTATATGTGCATATGTGTGTGTTTGTTTGGTGATGGGGGAGGGCGGGGGGAGGAACAGATGAAGATGGAGGCAGAGGCAATGAAGAGAGGAGAATAAATATTTATGTCCTGTAATGTTTCTGCATGACAGATTCTATATTATATTTGAATGTGGGGCTACACCTCAACCATGAGAAATGTGCTGGCAATGAATTGCACACAGCGCCAATAAAACACTTTGGGGGATTTGGGAAAGAAAAAAGAGGGAGGGTAAACAGATAGAGCGTTTGTGCTGGGAAGAAGAAGGGAGGAAGCCGTGAAAGATGAGAGAGCGGAGAACAAAAAAGAAACAAGAAAAGGAGAGGAAGAAAAAACTGGTGGGGGGGGGAGCTGATATGAAAGAGGAAGCAGAGGGAGGAGATACAAACAAAGCAGCGACAGACAGAAATTGACATCACAGGTAACGGCGGATGGGACAGCGCACATCAAGCAGATCCAGATAGTGTACACAGGGAGAGATGGCAAAAAGAATGAAAGCGAGAGATTTGTGGCCTGCGGAGTGGAGGGCAGGGAATGAATAGAGCCTGGGGGGGCCCACTGGAGTGTGTCCCGGGGATATGTGTGACTGGGTCAGGGAGATGAGTGGGCTGTGGGATGCATGCAGGGTCCACGGGCCGAGCTGAGGAGAAAGGCAAGGGGACGGATAAGGCCCATTAACTCAGCGATAGTAGCTAACCAGGATCACCCAGGGAGGGGCGGCGGCAGTGGCGGCGGCTGTGGCGGCGGTTCAGATCTGCAGTGATGGAGGAGAGGAAGTGGTTATCTGCAAAAAATCTTCAGTTTTTTTTTAATTTATGTGCTGTCATCTTTTGGTGATGAATGGTCTCGCCTGTGCCGTTTTGCACCGCACTTACATCAATTTAAGACCTAAGCTGTAATTTCTTTTTTTTTTTTTCTTTTTTTTTTACCGTATAATTAGAACGGTATTTACTTACATGGCTGAGGTTTTAAACTAGACAAGATAAATCATAATTACAAGTACAGGTCTGTTTGAATATTTTAGAAAAACTAAAAACTAAGTGTCGCTTTATGGCTTGAAGATTTCTTAAGCTAAAATAAACCATTTTAAAAAACCAAACGGGTTGGAAAAATTCAATAAGTCTTCCACATGAAAGGACAAATTATGTTTTTCATCTTCGACCTCTTGCAACCCTCAATGAAGCATTTTCCGATCTCACGCCCCCCCCCATCAGCAGGAACGCATTAAATTGATATATTTAATAATATGAACATGCTGTGCTTAAGGTTTGGATAAAAGGACTTGATTTGGGTTCAGGGAAAACTCAGAGGAAATCACTGTAATTCGTATTGAAATGCTTAATTCCTTATGATTCGTGAAGCTTCGTCGTTATAGTTACATTAATAAACACATATGGTCAAGAGTTTGAAACTGTTTAAGCAGAGGTTTGAAGAAAAAAACAGGAAATGAGCAGCAGTCTCTCTCGTTAAACTCTCATGTTTTGTCGAGCCGTCCATCCAGCTCAACCCTTTCCCTCCACATGGACTGTGTTGCTGTATAATAACGTCGCCTCACTTCCTTCTTTCTTTTTTTTTTTTACCAAACCTTCTAATTACTGAGGCCTTCGGGGGCTTTGTCACTTGAAGGCAAACATATGTTATTACAGCGTGCTCGATGGAGCCGCTGACGTTGTGCTCTTAATGGGAGAACGGTCTTGAAAAATGTTGTCACACTGCTGAACAAAAGGCTGTTTATCTTCGCTCATGTAACGTTGAGGGTTTCAAAATATATGTGTTCACAAGAGAGAAAGAAAATTGTAAATGTAAACAAGCGATGATCAAACTTTTCCTTTTTTTTGTCTCAGAGGTCAAAAAAGTTAATACCACCCAACAACTCTGATAAAAAAAAAAATAACAAGGACTTTTTAAAGCAGTGCCAAGTTGATTATATGTGAAATAAAGGTCTTCAAGATAACATCGGCAGAGTCTTGTTTGTTTATTTTCCCACCTTGAAGGTCATCCGAAGCGTTCATGAGCTGGTTATAAGGTAAATAACAAGAGAGAAGGTTCACACATTCATTCAGATTCTTTTTTTTTTTATAAAATCATCACAGATTATTGTTTTAAAGCCTCGAGTGATTTAAGGGCTGACACGAAACAATTTGACATCATTTCATGTTAACGTACAAAACACAAAAGCTACAAGAATCGGCACGCGTTCCAAAATCTGATAATAATTGGAGAAAGTACACACAATGACAAAATGAAATATGTAACAAAGACAGGCTGAATGAGGCAAAAAGTCCTTTTCACACGAGGAAAAGGTTTTCTCAGGCGTGTTGAGTGATTTGTAATAATTGCAGAACTCGATGATAGTTTTAATCCACTGGGAATCTGCAGGGAATTTCCTGTTTCAGTCTATTTCTGTGTCATGAAAAATGAAAGCAGCAAGTGTTGGAATCAATGGAAGGAGGCTTTAATAGGTTCTTGACCGGAAAATCCAGATTGTGCTTAGCTGAATCAGGATACAACAAATAGCAAAATCCTAAAAATCCTTAAATATTTAGTGTTATAAAAGTATTTAAAATGCCTGTTTGATTATAACACCAGAACAAATGACCTTTTTTTAATGTGAAACTGTGGTTTTAAGTTGTAATTTTAACTAAAATCCCACAAACAGTCAGAAACATCTGCGGCGCTCAGCCTCTTTCAGCTCTCTGTTTTGGTTTTTGCTGGTCCACATTGTCGAGTCACTGCGGCTCGAGCCGACCCCCACATATTAAACCGCGGGCAGCTGCTCTCAGCTCTCATGCACACACAAGCTGATTGTAGGCTTCCTGCCCAGCGTGAAATGGTGGAAAGCCAGAGTAACAGAGTGGCTGTTGAACACAGTCAAACATCCAGGAAGCCAGAGAGCCAGATGTTTTTTCTGAGGAGCTGGCGGACGAGACTGTGGAGAAAGCGCCAGTGAATGTTGGATTTCATTCAACAGGTGGTGGGAAAGAGAGGCCCAGTTAAATGCCTGTGTTGCTCTGTTTCTTCTCGATGTGTAAGTAATGTTTGGAAATTGTTTGCTAACACATTAGCCTGGTGAAAAATTGACAGCTTGTTAAAAAAAAAAAAAAAAAAAAATCTTGCTTGGAGTTGTCTTGTCTTTGTACCTGCTGGTGATATGTTTTAATAGAGCTTTAATTCAAGTTCCCTTAATATTAAATTTCTCAACAAAACACAGACATTGGATGATAAAACACACATTGTAGTCTGTGAACAAATCCTTCCCTAGTGTTTTTCTTCATGTATGCAAATGGACAATCTCACTTTGGTCTAAAACTTTGCCTCTGATGTCCACATTGCAGCCCTGGACTGTATGCACATGAGTGTGCCCATGCACTTTAATGCCATACAGTGCTGAGAGGAAGCACTGGTGTGTGACAGAATTGCCTGACGGATGGCGATGTGCTAGCAGGCCGTATCAATGGAAGTGTCTTCCTTGCTTCCCCTAAATGCGCCCAGACAGAGACAAAGACGGAGGCTGCCGACTGAATCCCTGAAATGGACAGCCGTGGGACGCTGAGTGAAAGTCAAACAGTTAAGTGCAGAGTAGTTAGGGGCTGGATCTCCGTCTGCCCGGTCCATTAAAGGAGAGTCAGGCAGGTGAGTGCTGCAGTGGTGCAGCGGCTGGCATATGCCAAGCTGGAGAGGTGAGACTGGCACGGCAGACTCCCCGCCATCAGTGTCATCTGTCAGCATCGTGAAGCTTTCCTGGTGTATTTGTGTGTGTGTCTGTTTGTGTGGAAGCGCTCAGCAGGGTAAGAAGTGAGAGGAGGAAGATGAGGGAGAAGGAAGAGGGAAGGGCAGAGTTTAAAGCAGGGAGACACATGGCTCACGGTACTGACGAAAGGCAGACTGAAATAATTGATAATCCGGGGCTGACGTTTCTGACACAGCCTGCAAACAGGTGAGGAGGATGGAAGAAGTGTAAGACTGTAAAAACCTGCTTAAAGACAAACACTGTTTTCCAACCAGAACATGCTTTCTAGTATTTGTATTAAATGACTTATGTTATAACAGAAAGCAGAGAAACAGACATAGAAAACAGTCATTGTTACGGCAATTCAAGGTGAAAAATTTCCACTCTGCTGCTCAGTGTGGCCCTGACTTACTGTGTGATGCCTGAACGCATCTGACCCACCCAACCTCTTCTTCTTCACTCCCTCCAGGAGGTGTTTTGCAAAGATTGTACTGAGTATTTAGACGGGCTGAAACTGAAGCATAATGCACGCTGCAAAAACACATTCATCGATGATAATGTTCTGTGTCTGATGAATGAATAAACTGGCAGTTTGCTAACAAGTTCAACAACTTTAAGGTGTCGTTGCAGTTTCAGTTTCCCTCAAGTCACCTAAATATCGGCATTTGCGGGTTTTAAAACTGGCTAAAGTTTGGTTATGCAAAGGCTTAGTGTGTGTGAAGAGATGCATTAAATAAAGAATGAAGGATGATTGTGTGAAAACATCCATAGGTTGCAGAGTTTAGTTTGCTCACACCTCAAAAATACAGCTGGAAAAATGTTTTTCAGAAACGCTCCCCACCCATTTGGAAGCAGCATCTTCACTTACTTGATGTTCAGCAGTTCGCAAGTCTTACAAAAAGTTATTGTCACTAAATCTGCATTATTCTGTCATCAGCAGAAGCTTCCCTTTCAGGAGGTGAAATAAAGCTGGCTGATAAAAAGAAGAAGTGCATTCAGCGGAGCAGAACATCAAGAAATGACACACACTCGAGCACAGAGGTACTACGCTTTATCATTCAAGTAATGCGAGCAATTTCCCATTTTATTTGTTCTTTTCTTTTTTTTTTTTTTGACGACAAGCCTCAAAGCCGGGGCCCTTACATGACACACAGTCTTTTTCAGCCCATAACACCTTATAACCCCCTCTTGAGTTCCAATTTATTATCCAGCGGCAGAATGAATAGACGTTCAGGGACTTACAACCTATATCATGCTCCCTTTCTTCCTTTTGTAATCAAGGTAAAAAGGAGATGGCTCAGCAATGAGGCACTAAAAACCAATCCCGGCTTAATGCGAGCCCTACATGCATGGAAGCATCGCCACATTCGTTGTGTCATCCGTGTTTCGGGTCTGTCCCTGCACGGGCCTTTTTTTTTTTAAGTGAACTCGATAATGAAAAGCTTCCAAGGATGTTTTTTTTTTTTGTTTTTTCGACCTCAGTTTTGAATACGTTTCCCTATTAACCTCGAATGCTTCAAAACAGACAGCGACAAGAGTTTGTGGGTTACAAATGCATGTGTCTGGTCCAATGAGTCACTTTTAACCACAGTACGTAGCAGTTCGGGGAGTTCGTCCATCAAAGATGCTATTAAAACTGCCCCCCTGCCTCCCCAGTTTTGTAAAGACCTCTCTTCACCTCCATCACTGTGCTCTGAGACATTTTGTTCTGACTACAGAGGCCTCTGTTTCTCGTATCTGTCTGCCTATTTTTTTCTTTTTTCATTTAACTTCTTAACTCCTCTTCCGCCGCGAGGCACAGTATGTCATCGCACTGGAGCGAGTATTGCTGACAGGGTGCGACGATTAGGCGGGAATGCACAATGGCCTCGCAGGTCACTTTTATTTGATATTAAGCCGAGATCACGGCGAAAATATTCTGCACAGGTGTTAATATGTGTCACCGGCGTCGTCACTGCTGAGCTCTAGTCAAATCTCCCGAGCTTAAGATAAATCAGTCTGCCAATAGCCAGATGAGCTGAACGCTTATTCCAAAATTACCTGCTCTGCTTTCCACCTTCCCCCAAAGCTCTCCTGTTGTGCTTTGAAATGATCTCTTTGGATTTTGACGTGCGTCTTCATATAACATCTGACAACATGGCACTGTTTCATTGCCTCTGCTTGGAAGTAAAATCCACTTTCTTGGTGTTTAAAATAATGTGTGACTAAAAGGAGACATATCACTTATATTTGAGCCCGCGGCCACATGAGCAGGTAGAGGAGTGATGGTTATTAACTGTTCCATCTGTGATTTAAGCGGCAATGCTTGTGATTTGAATCACTAGGTGGCACATAAAATGCATATGTTCCAAGATCATTTCCTTTCCTGGTTATTTTTCACATCTGGTGCACATCTGGAGAAACAGAAAATTCTAGCTAGACCCACCATCTCTGTATGTTTTGAGAAAACTACAGCACAAAGTGAGCAGGAGCTGCCAGTCAGCAGATGTTGAAATGCCTCAGTGGAAACGAAACAGCTTGTAGTAACCAGTGCTAATGTTAGCAAGCTAAGATAACTGCTCCAAGTGGAGACTAGCATGACTAGCGTGCTAACTTCCATCCGTGAGTAGAATACAGACTTAATAACATGAAGGGATCCTACGAAAATGTAATATATTTTAAAGAGGTCGATTTTAAAACTGTTAAAAAATTGTTACAGAACCAACCTTGGGCCTTTTGAAAAGGGAAATTCAGGAAATCAGTGGTGCTCCTTGGAGGTAACCAGCTAGCTGAAAATGAGCTAAACCCATATTTTACAGACAAGAAAAATATATAAAAAAAAATGAAACTCCCCATCTTTGCCTGAGCAGACTGAGGCTGCACACTTATCATGACAAGGAGACAGAATTACCGGGGAACTGTGCATAGCAAAGAAATACATCCCACTTGGATGGAGCACCAGCCGTGCATCTTGAAGCTAAGCTTTTGGAAGCAGCCACCCAGAAGTGTTGCCTGAAGCTAGAATTATACGGCTCCACTCTCACAGTCAATCTTTAACTGCGGGGAAATGGGCACTTGGCCCCCTTAAGCAGGCTCAGCATCTGACACCTGCTGCAGTCTTGGGTTACAGGTGTATGTTGTCCCTTCAGGCCTTTAGTTAGCAGCTCAAACTGTCTTCCAGGCGCGAGGGGGCCTGGAAGAGACACGGATAAAGCAAGGATGTCGGGAGTTATCTGATGAACTGAAGGTGGTGGAGGATACATGTCATAAGATTTGTGGTTGGTGGTTGCATTTGACTCACAGTGCAGTTCTCGCAAGCAGAGAAATAATAATAGCTATTTGGAAACGATATCTCTCAATTATGTTCCTCAACAGCACTCTCTTTTTTGGTGATGAGCTATTTCACTGCACTGTATCCTGGAAGTATATATAAGCATTTAGATCTTTGGATTTCTGTCAATGCAATCAGCAGAGCACTGTGATGAACTCAATACCTTCAAAAGAACTTATCACATGGCAGAACCTTGAGCGAATTCTTTTAAGGCAGATTTTTCATTGCCTGCCTTCACTGTGAGGAGCTTTTCACAGCGAGCGTTAAGTGCTTGGGACTGAACATGAGGGCCATCATTCACCGACGCCTTCTGCCGGAGCCACTTTTTTACGATCCTCTTTTGGGTACAGAGTCAAATACTAAGCAGTGTTTTTAGAGTGTCAAGGCCCTGTGTCGTGATGCTTCAAAGACAAAGACCAAGAGACGTCCTGGAGAAGTAAGTTCCTCCGCTATTATTCAGTCAGTCGGTAGACGGTGCCGCGAAGCGTTTCTGCTGCGGCAGGAGTTTTCTAAAAGCACAGGGGGGGGAAGTGAGGGAAGAGGACACAGAACAAGATCACTGAACAGCCTCTACTTTCCCAGGGAGGAGTTTTCCAAAGGTCACAGTACCCATTCACACACCAATTTACATTGATCAGCACTCCCCGTAGTTGTTTATGCACCAGGAGTTTTGCCCAGAAATCCTGCCATAAATCAACCACGGCCTGAATCCAACATCAAGAAAAATCTGAAAAGTCCTTTTTCATAGTAACACGGCGGCAACAATAGGTGCAGGAGAAGCTTTTTTTTTTCTCTTTGTGCTGTTAGACACCATTTGGTTTTCCCTCCCCAAGTTTAGTTTGCATTTGATGTAGATCAAAGCGTAGCACATTTCACAAAGAATCAGGCTGTGAATCCCAGCGGTCACTTGAAAGCACCGACAAAATAAATAAATAAAGGGAGAAGATAAATTCCACTTGTCGTGTATATAATCAGTTCATTTCAATGTTGTGGAGCTTTTTCACTTAATTGTTATATCAATGTTTGCTAGTTTAGTCGGGTTAAAGTGAATAATTACTGTAATGACTCAATCAGGTTTCCCCCTCTGATTTGCTTGGTGAGGCACCTTCGTGTCATTTATTTTACCCGGGTGCACCCTCACTTGTTTTGCCAAGATGAGGGATGTTAGACTTTCATGTGCACCGCAGTCAGCTGAATATATACACAACTCACAC
>JAPZDZ010000025.1:5838314-5850223 GCA_029783805.1 Acanthurus tennentii
ACACACACACACACGTGGGCGCACACTCGACTGGATCACCAGTCTTGGCTTGGAGATGAAGAGAAGGGAGACGCCAGCATCAACAGATGCCTTGCGCTCCTATTCTGGAGGGGCCTCTGCTTTTTCTCCGTCCCTTTGAAATCCACGGTTTCTGTGTGCTGTTGTTCTCAATGTTTTGGCTTCGAAATGCTCTGCCATTTTGGCAGGTTTTTATTTATCTGCAAGTGCTGGAGTGAGAGCCCCTGGATTTGGTCTCAAGAGCCTGAGGGACACGGGTTGGAGGTTGAACCAGCCTGGAGTGGGTCTGTGGTCTGAATGTTTTCCCCTTGGGTTTCACTTCACTATTCCTCTTGCTGCTCGGTGGTGGCCTGTGGCGCTGTGCATCCACCATCTTCCACCCAATCTATTCCTCACACATAGTGGAGAAAAATAGTACCTTAAGTGCTACCTTCACTCCAGCTGAGGTTTGACCTCAGATTGGCAGGGTGGCGCTGAGATTGAAAACGAATCAGCGAGTTTGGAAGCTGTATGGAAACTTAATTTTGATTAATAATTGAGATATGATAAACCTCATCTCTATGGTTGAGGATTAATAAGATTTTAATGCAATTATTGATGCAGCTTATCAGTCCGATTTATATTTGATTACTCTATTGGTCCCAAATCATGGCAAAAAGGATTCTTATGTAGTTTTTATTGTCAACGCTGCTGTGTTATTTCTGAGTTTGATCACTAAGTTGAAATATAGTTGAAAAAAGGCATGTGAAAGTGTCAAATATACATTGTTACTTAGCAGTGTTGTTATTTTCGTGTGTGAAATGAAGTCAAACTTTGGACTTTTCGCCATGACTGCTTGTGGTTGCAAGTTTCCAGCAGTGGAGATGATGATTTTAAAGTCAGAGAAACACGCTGGCATCGATAAACAGAATCGATAAACTTGGGGGGGGCGATGGATCGGGCGATCTGGAACAACTTTTCCACAGGAATCTATTCTCCCATCTCCATTTGCCACCCCCCAAAATAGCAAAATGTTTGAAAATATATAAAATGGTGTACTGGAGAAGACTTATGTGATGTCCTCATTCTATTTGATTTTTCTCATATTGTCGTTCGGTTGCATTAGGGGGTCAGAACAATCTGTTTCAATCTTTAACCAGCAAAACAGTTTTTTAAAGTACATCAAAATTTACTGAATAGAGTCAAATACCACCCACTCATGATTTAGCAGGATCGTTTTAGAAGCATTACAGTCATTGTAACGTGGCCTTATCCGTCTAAATACAATGCATCATGACATGCTTAGCAATTACTGACAGTGTTTTTATTGAATATCAAGGTGTAAAGACTTCACATCAAGGACTCTGAAATACAACAGATTCAGTCCTCGTTGTCTCACATGGGAGGGAGGAAAATACAGTTTTTTAAAAAGGTGGAACACGCAATGACCTGCAAAAACAGAGAGAAACAGTAAAAAGTAAAAATAAAATGTTTAAAAATAAATATAAACGGGTAAGAACAAGTTAACAGTAAGAGGATGGGACAGGGACTGTCTTATTGACAACTGCAAAGGTTGAGAATTAAGCGTTCTTATTGCACACACTAAAAAGAAATGCTCAAATCTATCGCCACCGGCTCGGGGGAGTCTTTATCTCCACACTAAAGAAAGCAGCTCAAACTCTTTATTTAAGGTGTGGCAGATATACGTGGCTATGCCAGATGGCCACAACAGAGCTGGAGTGTTCAGTTTTGCACATTATCAACCCCGGACTACCTTGGTTTTGCAGCATTTCCAATTACAGGGTAGACAGAGATGAACAACCTTCTTCTCGGCCGGTGACCCCAAGACCTGCCGGGCCTGAAGCTGAACTTTGCATCTCGTAGCATTAGCAGCTATCTGGTCAGAGAGGTGAGTGAGAGGTCGCAGGTTCGGGTCCTCTGGGGATGGTTAGCCACTGTGTTGCAGCACCACCTCGCCGCCCTTGAGATCCTCCTGTCGGTTTTGATAAACACTTCACTGGGCTTCATATATTGGTTCGGGGGGTTTGGCAATTACACATAGTGTCAGTGTCATAAATAATGATTACAGCGAGGCTTGTTTGCAATTATAATTACAGTTATAATATATGGAGTTCAGTGTAATGGAAAGGAACTAGGACCGCTTTCAGCTTGGGACAGGTAGTTATACTGTGTTTAATTACTGTATTAATTCGCTTCGTTTCAACCTCCCCTCATCCTCCCCGCGTCCCAGTCCTAGCTTAAAGCCCCGCACCAGTCTGAATGTGAATATGAACATGAGCTGTGGGTTCTCACTGTAACAAATGAAAGAGGGCTATGTTTTATTTAGTGCATGGGAAGGATCGTTCAAGAGGGGGCAGAGTGGCTGCAGAAGCACGAATAAGTGGTGGCTCGTGTACTCGCATCAACCACCGCCCACACGGGCACACACACACACACACACACACACTTACAGAGGAATAAACGTATGCATGCACTCTGGGATATCTCCTTTACTGTGGCCACTAGGAAGATGAATTTCAACAATTCCCCTGCTAAAGCTATGAACAGTAAATCAATAGAAGTCAATGGAGTCAAGATATGAGGGACAAGAGGGGATATCCGTATACATACATATTGTTTTATCTTATACGGACATATTAAATTATGCTGCATTACGTACATATATATACACTCACATACGTCAGTGTGCATATTAATAACTCTCACTGATCCCCATTCAGCAGTATTCATATTGAGAAAAATCGAATAAGTCTCAGCACAGTGCAATTTTCTTCTCTTTGGTTTTCAAGGCTTCGGTCCACGCTGCAGATTGAGCTGTCTGCAGGGAAAAAGAGAGAGGGAGAAAAAGAGATGTTTTCTTGTTTGGTGATGTGCAGATGTTACACATTTAAGAGGAATGAATACTGGTAGAGCGAGAGGGAGAGCACTGTGTGATTTTCTTCTCTCTATTCCTCTTCCCTCTAGTCTTTTTTTTTTTGTGTGCCAGGGAGTTAGCATCATTGGAAACACAATTCAGATTAGTGCAGGCGGCTTGTCCTAGGGGAGCCTGGATGGACGAGGGTCCCGCTTCTCTCCCTGTCCTCATTACGAAAAGACAAGGAGCTCGCCGGCAAATCAATGGAAAAGGCTTAGGCGCTAATGCAGGCCATGCCTGGTGATGGGACTTAGCTTTGTGCGTTTGTGTGTGTGTGTGAGAGTGTTTTTTTGTGTCCCAGTGTGTTCATGTGTTTATGTGTGTGATCCTCCCCTTTTGTGTGTGTGTTTGTGTGTGTGTGAGTGTGTGTGGAAGTTTAATCACTTGTGCTACAACAGAAGGCTGCAGAAAAACATTAGTTTCAAACGACTGGCGAATTGCTCGTCGTTGGAGTAACCTCAAAATCTCCGGTTAACTGTGCTGATTTTCACCACGGGGACATGAGAAAGCACGGAAGCCCTTTAATTACGCAGAGATAACGTCACGTTCATCAGTGAATCCGTTTGGTCTCGTACTAACACTGTTACCACTGCAATTATAATTGCTCGGAGCATTGTTGCCATGACTACTACTTCAGTAGCCCGCAGTTGTGTACAACTTCTTTTACACTGACAAATAAAAGAGCAGCACCTTTGTGTATCCTGTCAACAACCCCCTGCAGCGGAAACCGGCATCAAAATATGCCGAACAATCCACCTTTCTCACGGCTCAATCTGTGCCGCATCTGTCCTCGCCGTATCTGATGCCGCCGTTGTTCTCACATTTGCCTTCATCCCACACTCACGTTTTTTTTTTTTGGGGTTGTTGTTTTTTTTGTTTTTTCTTGTTGTTTTGTTTGGTTTTGTTTACACAGGTAACACCACCGGGTGCAACAAATGCTAAATAATGGTTTCATGTTGTGGATTTTTTCAGCCCCTTCTGCCGCCTCTGACATCTCACGGCGCTGGAGGTGTTTCTGGGTCTGCGTGGAGGGGAAGGGAGGGCAAGAGGGAAGGGAGGGAAATAAATAAAACTGAGGAAAACAGATCAATAAATATTTCAGCAGCTGCTCCCTTCACAGACTTCTCCTGAAGCCATAAGAGGTGGAGAGAGAGCTATAGAGAAAGGGAGGGACGGATAAAGTGCAAGAAAGCACAGAGAAAGATAGAGAGAGAGAGAGAGAGAGAACAGGGGTAATTGTGTTCCAGACTCTCATTCACAGTGAGCGAGAGAGATGGAGGGTGAAAGAGAGAGACAGAGAATGGGGATAATTGTGTCCCAGACTTTAATAGACAGAGAGAGAGAAGGCATGAGTGAGGGGTGGAGAAGCGACACAGGGTGTGCTAATGAGCACCACATACCAACATTGTCTCCGATGGGAACAAAAAAGAAAAAAAAGAAAAAGAGGACGAAAGGCCGGGTCCCCCGGACTTTGGCACTACATAATAGTGACTGTAAGAATGTCTGTCGTCCTGACTTTTCGCATAATTCTAATTCCTGTCAGGAGTTAACGACAGACCGTGTGGGCGTGTGGTGTTTTTTGTGCGACGAGCAACTCCAAATGATAATGAGCCGGTCAGAAGCTGAGTTGGTTTTACATGTCGCTTTGAATCGAGCATCGTGCGCGGCCACCTTTCTGCGATCATTAGCTGGTAGTTTTTTCGCATTAGCATGAAATTTCTACACACACACACAACAACAAACACATATCATACGGTGTTTGTGTAGGGCGGTATGTATGTTTTATGTAGAGAGAGAAGGGAAGGGGAGGGAAAAGACAGAGGGAGCTTATGAGGCTGGACAGGCTGGAGAGATACAGGAGTTATGAAAAAATGATTGAAGGAGGGCTGCTGGGAGGAAGCGAGGGAAGAGAGACAGATGGTGTGAGGGAAGAAGGGGGAGGAGGGATTCAAAGACCCGCAACAGGCAGTGATCGAGATGGATTGATTTTGCAGGCAGATGATTAGGTGGAATAAAAAAACATGGCAGGTTGATCCTGCCAATGAAAACTGTGTTTGGGTGATATTGCTGCGAGTGGGAGTAGAGAAATTGTTTCAGGGTCGCTTGTTGTGTGATATTGCTGTTAGAAAGGAGCTGCTGCTAATGTAATATGCCACTAGTTAGGGAGTCATCCAGTCAGGCAGCACACCTGTAATAAGATGCTCATGCGAGTGCGCCCACATCCATAATAAGTGGTTTTCGGAGCTTGTCAAGAATCCACAGGTTAAATAAAATATTTCATCAAGACACTCTTTAAAAAATTGCCAGGATACACAGTGCAGTCAAATACTAACATTTAAATGTTTCATTCGCTATTTGGGAAGCTACATAATTAACCAAGTCAAGATGCCTGCTGGTGGTTAGCGCTCAGCGTAGTCGTTGCCCTACAATCGGAGCATATGTTGTGATTTTTAGAGATATGCAACAATTCTCCGGTGGTTCCGGAGTGCCGCACGGCTCCAGCTCCAGCTGCGAAGGTGGCGGAGGGATTTCCTCGTAATAATGTGTCCATATTAGCGCGAAATCCTGACGGTCAGACTCGGTTAGAGAGAGTTTCAGGAAGGATTTTGCAAGTGACGCCTCATAAATGGACTTAAAAGAATTGTTCCACTGTGTCCTGAAGAATTTAGGTTATTTATTCCTCTTGGTGTAGGAGGGTAAAAAGATATCACAGGAGTATTTTTTTTCCTTTGGACTAAATATCATATTTGTGATGCTGTTGTAGTAATTGGAATGTTAGGTGAGATTTCATCAAACATTTCTGCTGCAATAGGCCATTAATTGGGTTTGGGAGAAGACGCTGCTGTGTTATTGTATTATGATATTTCACTAATTAGATGTGGTTTGATAACACTAAAAGCCCTTGCTGCTTAGTTTTCTGATGCGGCGAATGAAATTCCATTAGTGCTTCGACCTGCATGGAGGCAGTTGTGAGAACAATGTTTGACTGAGACATTTTTCAAGTCATTTCTTGGATGCTTTGTGCTTTTTATTCCCGCTCCAATTACAGTTGTACATTAAGGAATGTGTGTTGATTTACTGCTTTCTGGCATGTCAGTGTGATTTTCAAATACTGATAATCAAAAAATATTTTTCTTCGCACATTTCAAGGCTGTTTTCGACTTTACAAAATACACACACCAGTGACATTTTTCCTTGTGTTACATGAAGGAATCTGGCCAAATTGTGCTCATTAAAATGCATAACATACCTGAGATACAAGCCAAATTTCCAATTAAAATTCCTCCTCATAGTGTTGTTGTTGAGCTGCAGTTTTGCCTTCCAGTTGCAGAAGTTATTACAAGACAAGAAGAAACATAACGTATCAATAAAAATGATTACTTGAGCCTCACCCATGGGTGTTCTGTGTTTGAAATACTGATCAAATACAGTTATGGGAGCGCCAAAATGGGTTTAGCGCATAAAAAGAAACATCAGAAACAAACATTTCAGCAAATCTCCTGTTAGAAATTACTCTCTAGATCATTTCGTCACAGCAACAACACATCACGCCATCTCCCCGAAAACGAGGTACCGAGCGCATCGACGTGACCTTTCTCTGGCCAGCAGACTTCAGTTCCATTAAGAAATAATGAAAGTGTCAGAAAAGGGCAATTAGCTGCTTAATGTTGGGCAACAGTACTCTAATA
This sequence comes from Acanthurus tennentii, assembly GCA_029783805.1. Taxonomy (NCBI): domain Eukaryota; kingdom Metazoa; phylum Chordata; class Actinopteri; order Acanthuriformes; family Acanthuridae; genus Acanthurus; species Acanthurus tennentii. The sequence continues at coordinate 5,844,936 of JAPZDZ010000025.1, forward strand.
CAACATATTTTTGCTGACGAGTCAATATCTACACCTGACAACTGCTGTACTGAGACACAATGTGAGTCATTTGAATGGTTATAAAGAAATGAGCTTGTTCATTTAAGCTCCAGTGAGTCTGCTTCAATGCCTCTTTAAAAACGGAACTTTTTTTTCTGCGTTTCTGTGATAAAGATGCCTTTAATCGGCGCTATAAAATGAAAAATCTAGTAATAGGCCGAGTGATGATGTGATGAGAGGCCAACAATATGAAATTAAACGCGAGAAGGCTCGAGATAAAACCGTAGTTTTCGTAAAAACAACAAAAGAAAATCCATATCAGGGTGATGTCGGAGCAGGACCCACAGTATGGAAGATTTAAATCAGATGATATCTGAACCATAGAAGATAAACAACCCCGTTCAACACTTGTTATTAAGCTTCATGTTGGTCTATTTATCATGAATATCTGCTTTATCAAACCTGCAGTTACCTTTGTCTGTTATTTCGGCTTTGACAGCTGTAATCAGAATTGATCTGTATACTGCAGGGAGGCAGAAGAATCAGACATGACAAATGTGGGGCAGACAGTGCAGGTGTTTTCTCAATCAGGCCGACGTGATTGATCCACCCTTGAATCCATCATGATCAAGCCTTATTGACACGGGGCTTCTATTAATATATATTTTTTTTTTAGACGGGAGAGAAAGAAAAGAAAGACAGCAGCTGATCGACTGCAGCACGTAGAGTTTTAGCAAAGAATTGCATTTCAGTTCAGTCCTACAGAGCGTTTATAAATCCCAAAATGTTTGAGGCAGTTCTGCTGGCACTATAGATTTTCCTTTAATTAGATTTTTTACCAGAGTAGTTTTGCATGGTGAATTAATGCGAAGCCTTATGAAGGCTGGTGAAAACTGATCTAGAGGTTCCGTTTTCAGAGACAATTAACGCAATTACATCATATGTGCAATTAACTGCATTAAATGAAATATTGTTGTATCTAGAAATTCGTGTTAAGAGCTGAATGTGATACACTTAAGCAAATATGTTCGATATCATGCATCGAAATAAGAAACTCTTTAGCCAATGCCTGCCATTTAATGCCTCATTTCTGCTCCCTTCATCACAGCGAGGCTTTTATTCTCGAGTATATAGATGTCCGTTGTCAGCGTTTTGACAGCAGTTTGATGTAGCGCAGTGATTTTATTCTTTAAGCAGAGACTTCTAAATGAGCAGAGATTCTCTTTTATACAAGTGTGCTGCACAGGCTGAAAGCAAAGATGGCACAACACGAGTTGGCAAGCCATATAGACTGAATGGCTTTGAAATGCTGTGTCTTTGAAACTGCAACATTTCAATTCAGAGGACGGCAATTACACAGTCAAACATGGGAAGTGGATAGAATTGCATTATAGCAGCGTTGCATTTATTATAATGTTAAAAAAAAAAAAAAAAAAAAAAAAAAACCCTGCTCGTTTGTGTTATATAAGTAATGCCGTGGTGCTCAGCCTCCGGGGACCCCGTGGCCTTCCAAACCGTGCCCACTCACCCTTTCCCGCTTCCTGCTCTTAGCTCACACTTAAAGACACAAGCACACAACCACAGGCCATCTGTTTGCTTTTTCTTTTTTCAGGGAGCAACTTGGTGTCTATACGGTTACGGACATATGTGATAAAAAGAAGCATCAGAGTTGTCAGCGCTCCGTTTCGGCCTGATTACCTGGGGAATGCCACATTTTGAAAACTTGTTATGAAAGCTGCGTCTCCCCTGCTGAGACGCCCACTGTGACGAGTCCCTGTGCAGCAAGTTTAACAGGAAAGTGAGCAGATAATAATAACTTCATTCTAGCCATGCTTGTTGAAGAATGGCACCATTCAATAGTCTGTTTAAATGGTATATTGCAGTAGATGTAAATGAATATACTGCTGATATAACCCTGGCGACAATGCGGCTTTTTATGTCACAATAATAATAATAAGAATACTTTTCTAATATCTATATAAGTCTTAAATGAAAATAAAGGTAAACCTACATAATTTAATCAAATTTATTTCACTTATAAAAATAAATTTGTTAGAATTCTAACCCATCAGGAGACAAATCCATTTTTGGTTATTTTTTAATTAAAAACAGCCTGGTTGCCTTTTGCAGTGATATGACCATCTGTTGCCTTGTTTGTACAACAAAACTTTTTACAAATGTATGAAAATATCAGATCGTCGGGATCCAAATTCCACCAAGTTTGAGATTCAGTAACATTAAATTACTGCCCGAAGTTATTTTAATTCATTAAAACAGCAATAATATGGCGAATACCTCACTCAACGGAGCCACTTAAGTTACACTGTAAATAAAAGTGGCATTTTCCTCGGACTCTGATGTCTCAGGTTTTGATGAAACTTGACACATTTTGCTAACAGTTAGTTTATTTTTCCCTGAAAAAGTATTTGGAAAAACAGGTTTGGCATTTGATTTTAGGTTATGATTATTTTTTGCTGGAGCTTGTGGATGCTGGTGTGACTCACAGAGAAAACACTGAGGTTTGATCTCTGATGGCAGTGATTCCAGCTCGGCTTGTTGCTCCTTTGAACATATTTTATCATCGCTGATCGGAAGCCAGTTAGGTATCTGTGTGTATTACAGGAAGTCTATTGTCTACACCTTCCCCCAGGATAAAAGAGGGGGTTGGCAGTGGTAAGGACTATAGAAAAGAACATTTTGATCTTCCAAAAACTGCACAAATAATATTTTTTTTCATTTTACATCAGACACACTCAACAGTGGCCTTGGACCCCATGGTACAGGCCTGCTGACACCGGGGCGATTGGATGCCAGTGAACTGATGAGTCCTGTTCGAAAAAGGTCAAGTCGGGGCAGCACATGTAATGACTCCTGCATGTAAGGAAGTGGTAGGTGAGAAGAATGCTGCATTACAGAAGTTAATTGGCTGTGCTGGAAAGGGTAAGGCCACTCTTGGGATGGACTGTGCCTTGCACAAAGGGTGGATGAGCCACGGAGAGCCGGTTGAGGCTGAAGCACACCATATGGAGGGTTGGGTCTGGCTCTGGTTGGTTGTTTTATTTATTAGCTCTGCCAGGTTGGTTGCCACATTCATTTCATGCCTGTGTTACTCCACCTGCATCTTCGGTCGAAGCTCCTAAATTTAAGTGGCTCTATAATAGAGGAAACACTTGCTTTCCCCTCAGACTGCAGAGAAAAAAAATAAAGCAATACCAATGTGATATTTATCGTAGCACATATGATTAATGTGTTTAATTTTTCTGTATTAAGCGTTAAGCTTTTGATCTTGTGCACGCACTTGACTTTTGATTTTATACATTCCTTTCTGAGATACTCCAGGTTGTGTAGTTGAATACAGATTCATAAAAATCGTGATGTGAGCAGCAGAGGAGTCACAACATTACTAAATGTGAGAAATCAAGTGAGCATTGCTGCACTGACTAATATTACATCATGTTCCCAGGCATGTTGGCTTTATAGCCATTTCTCACCAGTTGTGCCTTGCAGTTACTCATCGTAATGTCAGTCACCTCTGAGTCAATGACCGGTTTATGGGAGAACAGGAAAATATTTTAGGGCTAAATATATTGAATATGACAGCCCTCCATTACCAAAATAAGACAAATACAACATGCAGCTGTTGGGTTTTAGCTGAATAAAATCACTCCCACGTTCTGGCATTGTTGGGCTACAGCAAAATCAGCCCCGGTCAGAGAGGGGAGTTGTTTGTAAATTGCCAGCGATAATCCAAAGTGAAGGGTGGAATGCAGTCTGATGGCTCGAGAGTGCAGAGGAGTGAAGAAGGGAGTCTGACCTCTCGGCCAATCAGTGAGGATCAGTCTGGAAGGCGAGGAGAGTTCGTCAGCTGCAAGCTTCTTCTTTCATATTAAAAACAAATCCCTGATCAAAGAAATAAGCCCAGCCCCAAGAAGCAAAACAAAAAAAAGAAGAAGTCCGTTTGAAAGATTTGACACAAACATTAAATCTGGACTCAGAATCTGTTGTTTCTTTCTCTTGAGTTTCCATAAATAAGAGAAACTGCAACAAGAATGTCTGAAAAGCTGGATCCCCACTTGGTCTCTTCTTCTGTCTGCACCAGGATGACGTACCTGTCCGAAAGATTGTCTGAGTCCATGATCCAGGTGCTCAACCCGTCTCGTCAAAACCCACGAGGGAGGAAGCTCTCCCCTCTCTCTTTTCTTTTATGCCTTCTCCCATATCAAACAGACAGCCACTACTAAAAGATTCATGCATGTGGACTTTAGGTCATTAAAGAATGATCCACAGCAAAGCTGTTTTTCACCCTCATAATGAAATCCAATATTCATGAAATGGATTTTCCTCTCTGCTCTCCCACTCAGTCTGGCCACAGATGTGTGTTTGCTGGGTATTTAGCCTGTGTTTGCACAGCCTTGTTAGGCTAGCACGGGTTAATGGTATCCTAAAGGCGCATTTTCAGGCCACCCAGTTAATTAGACAGGGCTGACGAACGACCTTGCCATACATTACCTGTGTAAAGCAATGCAGAGTTACAGAATATCTGGGCTTTTCTAAGATTGGGGTCAGAGTGAAGACCAGTTAATAAAAGCTTTGTTTACGTAGGTGCGGTACTTGCCATACAGAGCTTCCAGTTAGAGGCAGCAAGACAACATAATCAGATTGGTACACGTGTATCTGAAACCTACCCTATGCAAATTTTGACATTAAAATAATACAAAAGAATTTTCATACCTCAGTCTGTTTCTGTTCCTGTTTATCCTCGCACACATTTTAGTGCTGTTGAAAACATTGTGGATGTGGTGTTGAATAATTAATAATAGCAAATCAACCTTTCTTTATACAACATATTTATTACAAAAAGAAAAAAAAGAAAATACAGAAAGTAGACACACTGAAAACAAAGCAGAGAAGATAAGATATTTTAACATGAATAAAATTAGCAGTAAATGAATGAAAACTACTATGGGTGAGTTGATTAGAGCCTAAATTTCTTAATAAAGGTAAGTTAGGTGTTGATGAATTGAGTGTCATCCTCCAGTTGCTTATGAATCTGTCATTTTTTAGGTCAGTACATTGTGTTTTCTCTTGTTGCTGTGTCATTTGTGGGAAATAAAGCAGACAGATGGAAGAGGCAGAGCCAATGTGGAGTACAGAAGGTGGAGCCTAAACCCCCTGAAAGATGACTTGTCAGTCACCGATAGTCTTCTTAGTTATTTCTCCGGATCCTGTTGTTTCGGTTTTATATGTTTGGGCATCCTGATCCATCTTGTAACCACTTTCAGATCTTA
>JAPZDZ010000025.1:5852073-5875277 GCA_029783805.1 Acanthurus tennentii
TGGGTCCCAGTGCTCGACTACAATAAACAATATAGAAGTACTTCACCAGGCCAGGCACGGATTTGCTTGAACAATCATTTTCTGCGCTATTTCATGTCAAATAAACAGAATTTAATAAACGCGGAGAGGGAAAGTTTCCCGCTATCCCTGCAAGACAGCAGTCAAACAGTATCTCCAGCTCAGACGAGATTGCAGGAGGTTTAGTCCCATCAGATTGCAGCTCATTTTGTAAACAGCCTCTTAGAGCCAGTCAAGGACTCTGCTATTTCACTTACCACCAGCATGGTAACACCTCTATTAGTTACTGTTAGTATTTGACACCTTTTTGAAAAGAACTGATTATTGCTATTGGCAAAAAAATATATAAATATCTCCTGCAGTTAGAAGACTAATATGCTACTTTTTGGGATTAGTTGATGGCTATGTAAACGCAACAGTATTAAATAGCCTGAACATGACATGCACGTATGTACATGTGCGATTTTTTTTTTATATAATTCTTAAAGTGAAGCCAAAATCCTGGAATGAGGACTGTTATCAGAGGGGCTATGGTTGTCCAAGTGCACCTTGCAGTGTATTCACGGCTTTGGCATGCTTATGTGTGTGTGTGTGTGTGTGTGTGTGTTTGTGTGAGACAGGAAAAGTAAGGGTCACGTCTGTAACGCCTCAGGCTTTGAGCGCAGAAGGAGGCAGGGTGAAAAGGTCAACTCAGGGTAAGCATGAGTCACCACAGGAAGTGGAAGCCAAGCAGATGATCCAGTGCAGCGTGCAACCCTCCTCCCCACCCCACGCCACCCCACCACTAATCCACCCCCCTCCAACCCCCTGAGGGGACCTCCACCCACAGGGACAAACACCTCGTTATCTCCTTCATCGTTATCTCTGTTACTGTCGTCCACACCTCTGTTGCTGTCACTGCAAAGGAGAATAAAGTCATCACACCCACATGCACCCACACACACACACACACACACACACACACTAACACATGCACACACACACAGGAGAGGGGGAGCACTTGCTCTATTAACAAGTGTTTTCTAATTGGCTCTGAGCACTGACAGACAGGCACACTCCGAACAAGAGCAAGAGCTTTCTATAAATACAGTCTTAACAGCTTTGCTTCGTCCCAATGTGTCGTGTACTGAAAGGAAAACGCACACCTGTCTTCACACACACACACACACACACACACACACACAAAGCAAGCAGCAGCAGAAGTTAGACAAACAAGTGAATAAATCAGAGCCCGAATAAATCAGAAGATCAGGATATGTGGTTTTTTTTGCTCTTTTTTTTTTTTTTGCTCTTTTCTTTCCCCTCATCCGTTCCTGCCTTCTGCTTGATCTTTCAGCCTCAACAGGAAAAAACAGAAATTGAATTAAAAAAAAAAAAAGTGCTTTTGATATCTTTTCCTTGCTGCAGATAAATAAAATGATCAGCCTCCGTCAACAGGATGACTTCCGCCCCTGCTTCGCCTCTCCTCCCTCCCGTCTCTTCGCTCCCACCTCTTACCCCACCTCTCTCCTCTGATTGGAATCTGGAAACCCATTTGCTGTCCTGCTCTCAGACCCGACTCGGGGCCGTGTCAGGTAGTCTGTGCACGTCCCCCTCCCTCGGTGCGTCTCCCCCCCCTTCTCGGTCCCCCTCCCTCTTTTCTCCTTTCCCTTTTTTTTTTCTCCTCTCTTATTGCTCTCTCCTTTCGTCTTTATCCCCCCGCCGTCTGCTGCAGGCTCTGTGGAGAATTTGCCCAAATTACCTGTCATACTGGCAGCTACGTGTAAATAAGCCCAGAAAGTGTGTCGCCTTTTTCAGTGTCCCCCCCCAACCACCGCCTCCTCCCTCTTCTCTCTCCCCTTTCCTCTCCCCACCTTGACGCTATCTCATCTCACTTCAAACCGCCCTTCCTTTTCTTTTCAATCCATCACATCTTTCCCCCATTTTTTTTTCCCCTTTTGCCCTTAACCTCAATCTCCACTCGCTGTTTATACCCACTTCTCCCTCTCTTCGCTCTCTCCGCTCTCTCAGTTCGCCAACAAAGTCTTTGTGATTCTTTTTAGTGGGGAAAACGAGTTTGTTACTGACTCTGTGGGAGATATTGCATGCAGAGGAACAGGACATTGACTACCCGTCACTTAGCCTGGGGGCTTAGTGAATTAGAAATTGCAGCCTTTGGTCTACTGTCCTGCTAGCTCCAAACAGCTTCAGGTGGTGGGGGTGGTGGGGGGGCCAGGAAGGAGGAGGGAGGTGGTACATACAACACATGTTCTTATAAATGAACAGAGGGCAGACACACGTCGGTTAAGATTAATTCTGGAGGCGTATTTCTTTGTTTAATGGTTATTGTTTTGGCGTTTCCACACACCGTTAGTCAAGGTGGGTGTAGGTGGAGGTGTGCAAGCGAGGTCAGGGCCGAGCTCGGAGTTCAATTTCTGCTTCAGAAGGTGTAATCATCTCTTACCCAGGGGTTACAGGTGCAAAGACTGTGATTTGGTGGGAGGGGAGGGAGGCATAAGGCAAAACCTGGAGGAGGATGTTGTAGCGAAGTGGAGAGAGCGATAAGAATAAGGACATGGATAGAGGGAGCTCTTAAACCTTGTCCAGGTAACAGAGCCAGGCTCTTACAAGCCATCTTGTAGGATTTATCCTGCCCCCGCCACCTCTAAAAAAAATTATAAGGCAATAGAGATGTGTTATCCTGATAAATGGGAATTTGGGCTATTTCTGGACTCTTTAAAAGGAGCCTGTTGGGAGTAAACCGTTCTAATAACTGTCTGAATCCAGGGCTAGTTGCTGTTAAAAGACAGACTGCTTCATTTATCAAAGTGCAGTATCAATTTTGTGTCTTCAAACTGATTCAGTACAGACCAGGAGAGCTTGAAATCACCAGGGTTTGCCTACACAAATCCAGGAAACCACCACCGCCTCTGAATTATAGCACTTTTGCTTTTGCTTTCATCCCCAAAGTCCAAAAGCCCACTTTCAATTATCATCCAGTCTGGGATTTCATGCTGTGTCGCTCTTTGTGATCAGATAATTTATACATTTGTTCTTCTTTTACACCTTTTGTGGGGACTATGAGTGTGTGGCACCGGCGCAGGTTTGCAGAGATGATGGCACCTGTTAGCTAAAGAGGGCTCAATCATGAGCAGTCACGCATCACCTCGCTGCGATCCCACCATGTGGGAAAGAGAGCAAGATATGCACACTGAGCCCAAACTGCGGTGGTGAAGCAGCGTAACTCTCCTAATTGGAGATGGCCTGCAGCTCTAGTAAAATACACACATAGAAAAAAAAGACAGGGAGGAAAAAACACGGGCAGTTAGATCAAGACCTTGGAGTGTCTTTTGCTTGTATGTCTTTCTCCAGGGGTATGCAACACAGAGCTTCTGCACACACATGCAGATGCCAAAGCACACACACACACACACACACACGTACACATCTTTCCATAAACTCATGCTAATCCATGAGCAGTAATGTAATATATGCATAGCAGTCCCCTGAGGCAGGGCACATCCATGAGGAAAGGAACCTAAGAGAGAAATTCCTCCTTCTAGTGCATCCTATTAGCATACCTGTTGGAACAGCACACCTCAGGGCCTTTTTTCACGTGTGCAGTGGTGGTGGTGGTGGGGGGGTAGAGGTTGGTGAGCATGTGTGGAGGTTCAGTGAAAGACAACAGGCGCTGTTCCTCCACCCCCCACCCCCCCTGTTGGACCATCTTTTAGCTGTGCAGCTATTTTCTCTGAACTTAAAAGACAACAGTGGATCTCAAAGGCAACACGGGGTGGCAGGGGTTTGTGGATTCCAACCTGCTGCACCTCCGGTTTCACACACACACACACACACACACACAAACTGACTGCATATAATGGCGTGTTGCATGCAGTGTCTTCAGATTGTTTTGCGGGGGCTATCCTCTGGTCACATTAACTCTGCCAGTCAGCCAGTCAGCCAGGCAGACAGCCTGGGCAGGGACGCAACGGAGAGGACGTTAGAAGCTGTGACAGCAAACTGATATAGACGCCTTTGATCAGGGCAGCTTTGCAGCTCCACACAGCCCTATTTACTCCGGTCTCACTGACACACAGCTGCCCCATTGTCACAAAGCACGGAGAGGCCTCGGGATGCTCTTCCTCACCTCCTCTATGCCCCACTGTTAGTTTGACAAGCTGAAACCAGGCTTGATTTCTCCCACAGCTTGTGTGCCAAAGAATATCTGCAGAACAAAAGCCCTAACACCCCCCCCCCCAAAAAAAATGAACAATTAAAAAAGCATTCATGAAAACAGAGGAGCAACAGAGGAAAAAAAATAAAAAAAATATTCGATCAGCATATTGTGCACCATTACAGTGCACGAATGAGGAAACATGCTTTTCCTAATGAGCTCAGGATAAAATTCCGCACCATGCCATGTTGGCTTTTCATGGCTTGATTTCACATCCATTTATCCGCCCCCTCACAGCAAATGGGCTTGAGAATTTATGCTTTTCTACAACAGTGGTGCTATCAAAGCGGAAAGCTGCCTTTGGATGGGAGAAGAGATAATAAAAGGGGTGTACGACTGGATCAATACCACAGCACTCGCTCGTGTTCAGCCAACAGCATAAAGGTGTAACAGAGATTGGAGCACTTGAGCCAGATGGCAAGAAGGCATGCTCTTGTAAAAAAGTTTTGTAGCCTTAATTCTGTTTCCATTTCCTGAAAGAGTAATTTAGGAGCACGCAGCCAGGACATCCTTGGCTTTTTTTTTTTTTTGAAATGACACTGCATTATGTTTACGCTCTGCTGCTGTTTGGTTGAATTTCTTCTTTCTTCCTTTTTTTTCCTCCCCTCTCGCTTTTGATCTTTTTTTTTGTTTGCTTTCTTTTCACTTGTGTACGCAGGACACAGACACCAAGGCGGAGCTGGATCACATACAGCTTTGGCTCTCCAAAGCTGATTGAATTCCTAAGCCCATTTCCCTTCAGAAAGGGACGAGAGAAAGCAAAAAATGATGCATCTCCCAGGCACTCCAAGACTATCTTTTGCCTTTTCTTTCTCTTTCCAGCGTACTGTGTAACAGGATCCCAAACTCAGATTGAATGATACGACCTTCTTATTCACTTAAGACAAGCGAAAGCCCTTTTTTTTCAGCTGTGAGAGCAAAAACAAAACTTTCATTTGATTTTCTCTGCAAACCTAATTTTTTTATTTTAAAAAATGACAAGCTGAGAGAGGGCAGGGGCTTAAGCTATTGATTTCGGAGTATTTCCTTGAGAGGGATGCTTTGCAGGCGTACAAATGAGCACATAATGGTATCCCTGTGATGCATTTTTTATTGGATTACCAGTATCCAGGAAGATGCTTGCTCAATATGTTGGCAGTGCAGTGAGAACAGAGTAAGTGGACATGCTCAGATTGGGATTGATTTGGCAGTTTGCGTCACTGGAGCGCTTGTTACTCACCAGTGTGTCCCTGGCCGCCAAATTATCCTGAAAACCCAAGCAAATTAAGAGCTCGAGTGAGTGTTTGTGCAGCACTGTCCAACAAATGTGTCATCCATGGTGACTTGTGGTGGAATTTTCAGAGATGTTGTAGTTGCAGCTCGATGGTGAGTCTCTTCCAGTAAGTATTTTCCGCAAGGACTATTAGTCACGCTTATGTTTTTTGTTTTGTTTTGTTTTTTTCTTTCTCATACAAATGACACATAGGGCAAGTCTGTTTGATATGATTCTTAAGGTGGATTTAGCAGCTCAGTGGGAGACCAAAGTCTGTCCATTGAGTCTTCCTTTGCTGCTAAAAAGGGGTCATGGGCATGCCACAGAGAATGACTCGGGTCCCCTCAGCTCCCCTGCATTTTACCAGGAACAAAACTAAGTGGAAGGAAGAGGAAAAATAAAGAGATTGGTGAATGGGGAGAAAGAAAGACATAGGGAGAATAATGGGAGCATTTGTTGTAATGGAGAAAAGAAGTCATGGCAGTGTCAAGGGAAAACACTCTGCCGATGATAGAAACACTGAAGGGTATTGTTAGCCACGGTAGAGAGTCGTGCATATGAGAGTCGGGGTCGGATTGGCTGAGGGGGATAATGAGGCGGTCGGGTTGAAAAGACAGCTGCACGTTACACAGTGAGAAAGAATCAGAGAGAGAGACTAAGAAAAGTTGAGACACAGATATGGACGTGAGGTCGACTCATGTATTATTGCTGACTGTATTGATTGAGCTGGAAAGGTAGAAAAAAAAAACTACTGGCTGTCTTGAAAGCAAATACTGATGAATGGAGGCCTGAAAAAAGTGTTATACAGATGAATTCTCTGCAGCGAACAACATCCTAGAGCCTTGTGAGTGTTTGGAACAGTGTATGTTATTAATCCTTACTTTTTCAACCCTATCAATTCATTTCATATACTCGAGAAAGTGTGAGTTAGCTCAAGATGATCGACTAACAGAATGATCTCATCATCATTCCCAGGAAGGGCGAGCTGCATGTTTACTATCTCTGATTGTTTTTTTTGTTTTGAATGACTAATACGAGCAAATACTAAATTGTTCTTGTCTGTATGACTTTCTCCCCAAAGGCCACAACTTCTCACAGAGGCAATTAGAAATCAAATATAGATGTAGACATTAGAGGGAGTTGCATGTCTGATTCCCCCTCCAGACCTCTTCCCCCCCCAGGGGAAAACCACTGTCTGTGACCTTGGGCAAGGTATGCAATTTTCAGTCAGTGAGCATGTGACAAGTGCAGCGATTGCATTGAACAGAGAGTCTGATCAACGCGGGAGTCATCTCATCAAGCTGACATGCAGATAATAATACGGCTGAAATAAGAGAAAGACAGAACGCTTTGGAAGGAAAGCTTTCGGCTCAGCACGTCTGTCTGCAGACGAGCTCTTGCCCTTGGCCCCAGCCATTGGTTTAGTGCACGTTTGTGCTGGTTGGCTGTGATTGTGTGAGTGCCTGCAACAAGCCCGACAGTGTGTTTCGCTTGTGTTTGTGTGCGTGCCTGCGTGAGTCGGCGCGTGACTGTTCTGTGGCTAGAGCCATCCCTCAGGTGTCTGATATCTGATCGCCTGGATTGATCGGTCCAAGGAGAGCATGACATTCAGCTCGTACTATAATGCCGCAAGCTCAGCCAATAAGGCTGTGGAGCAACAGCGGTAGAGCGCTTTGTTACAGAAAGTTAATTAGGCCTGTGCGAACCACACAAGTGAGGGGGGAAAAAAAAGAGAGAAAAGACATGGTAGATACTTTGAGTCGCGTTGATTTCCCTGCAGTGGATGACTGTATGATAGAGCGTTCTACAGCTGGGGGGGAGGGGGTTCCCTCTTTCTGCTGTAAGGCGAGTCCCGGGGGATGCCAGCTCTGTCTTCAGACGAGACGCAGAGGCTTTTAGTGGGGCTCCAGGCAGCACAGGTGCTGCCCCTGCATGCATTGATCTCTTAGTGCTTTTACTATAGGGAATGTCAACTGTGACAATGGATACAGGCGGGCATGGCTATAAGACATGGTGCATTGTAACCACATAGAGGAGGCTGCACATGGAATACACAGCATTACTGTCAAAACATCTTTATGTCAAGCTTTAATACTGACTTCACCCGTGGAATTCAGAGGTCGAAGATAATATTGAACGATTTATTTAAGCGAAAATGCATCAAAAGGATTGTAAAGTCTATTTCATGATACAGAAAAGACATGATCTTACAAATACTACTAATTTTCTGTACATTTCTGTGGTCTCAGACTGAAATACATCTTTTCAGAGGCTTCACTGTAAGATATTAAAAAAAGTGTGAACATTTATTGTTCTTCTCTACTCTCGACTGGATTAAATACTCTCAAGGAGACCATCTCACATTCTGAGCTGCCTCCTTTTATTTATGTATTTTTTCAAATTTTATATACAGCACTTTCCTCTAGTGAGGGCAGCGTCCCCCTGCTGGGCTTTAGAGGTACCACAGGTGGGCCTCAGTCTGTACTAAAAAAAAATTCTTTCATTTAGCAAATTAATTAGGGTATATATTTTTTTTCCTGAAACAAAAAAATCTCTTTTTCTCTCATTTTTCTAGCTAATTGTCTCTCTTACACCCTTTCTTTCTTCTTATTCAAATGATAAATTTTAATCTTAGTGTCTATACTGTCACCAGAACATTTACTCATACTAAATGTTATTACATGCAACGAGAAATTTTGCTGTATTTGAGCACAAGGCATAATCTGTGTTGTATGTACTGAATCTGAATCACACTTAACATTGCCTTACAAGGCAGTTCTGGTTTTGTGTGACGACCTCATGTGATATAATGTTCTTTTATGTAAAAGCTGGTGGGATGACAGACCATGCCAAGGCCATTGATTCAATGAATGGCCTTTTCTTATGCAGTCCACAGGGCTGCTTTTTTTGCCACAGAGCACTGGAGCACCAGGGCAGCTATCTCCCATTCAGTCAGACTGGTTTTTTTCTTCCTCTATAACATCCTTCTGACAATGTCCTCTCAGTAACTGCCAAGTGGGAAAAGTTCTCCCTCTGCATACAGAAGACGACTTATGCTCGCATAACTTGACACGAAGTATAATCGTCCTATGGAAAGGGTTTTTTTTTTTTTTTTAAATCGAGGGCTTAATTCTATTAGAGGAGAATTAATAATGGGAGTTATCGTGAGCTCCAGAGTGGTGCCACAAGTCGCAGTAGATCCCCCTGGATCTAGATCAAGAGTCCTTCCAGTAGAGGATCCCACAAGACATCATTAACATTATCTTGGCTGAGTGGCTGGAGGGACATATTCTGTCTCTAATTCCACGGTAACGTCCTGAGTAATCCCCAGTCACAAAACCCTCTTAAAAACGTGCAACCAAAGAGCGGTCATTACCGACTAAATGAGGAAACTCAAGGTTAGTAAAAGCAGACGGAGGATTTCATAGATAATTGATGAGACGTTGTTCGGTTTTTCTGTTTCTGTGTGGATTCAATCTACTGTCGCCGCGCCAGCAATAATAACATTTTCTAGCTGGCATCCCCCCCGATACGGTTCATCTCTGCTGACATCGTAGTCCACATTGTGCATTTGGCCTGGCCACCAGCCACGGTCATCAGTGGCAGTTATGCCCGTCTTTGATCATCAGCTGGGGGGGCAGAGCCTCACACTTCACAGCACCTGGTTGCCTCACGCCTCCGCATCCCCTGCACCTACCTGTCATTCCCTGCAGTCTGCTGTGTCCTTCCAAACTCCTCTAGCTACCGCTGCTCTGCGAACAGGATGAAGGAGGAGCATGGCTCAGGAAAAAAAAAAAAAAAAGCAACCTGTAAATATAGGCCAGTCATACAGACACGTGCTGCAAGATTTATTCTGCATATTCATTTCATATTTTTATTCTGGAACGATTTATATTGATTTAAACCTTGTTTTTAACCTGTATTTGACCTTTTCTCTGTCACATAGTAGTGCACAATCCTGACCATTCTTTACCTTTATTGTTTAGGGCTTAATTCCTTATTCTTAGCTAAAGTCAACGATGAAATAATTCCTTTTAAAGTGGATGCACATTCTTGGCCAATGAAGCCGGATCTGATTCTGCCTTCAGATTCAACATCGCAGCCTCTTGTGCCTTGTTGACAAAATGGCTGTATTTTAACTTACAGTTACATGAAATCTGTTTCTTAAGAAACACGATGTCAAAAAAAGAAACTGTGGATCTTGTAATTCTGATTAGTGACTGACAGGATTAACCCCCCCACCAGAAACAGCAGGTTCAGAAAAAAAGATGAATAATTTGCGGTGAGGCAGACTGCCCATGTCACCGCCCAACATGTGGCCTCAGAGGCTGCCCAGATGATGTAATTGCATGTGTTTTAGTCGCTTCTTGTTTTGCTCACGGAGATCAAAAGGCCATAACTGACATTTTCTTAATGTGTGTGTGTGTGGTTTTTTTTTTCCGAGGTCAGTGCTTTCTCTTCTCACCAGTCATTTCATGCAGGGCACCTACTAAACCTTTCATAATTTGCTAATGTGGCGCTTTGGTTCTGAGGTCAGCTGTAATAAAACGCATTTTCTCTGAGCATTTAGCCTTATCCGGGGTTTTGCACAGAAAGCACTATTAATGCTCCATTCCAATTTGTTTTTGGTAAACACTGTGAAATTGCATGAATCAACAGCTTCACTGTGGACCTGATTTGCATGAGCTTACCTTTTGATACAACATCCTCCCTCTTAAAGTATGTTTTAGTCTGCACCATCTGGTCCTTAGTTCAGCGCTCTGTAAAGCACTGAATAGTCATTTTCCCACCAAGAATGGAAGGTTTCAATTTTCTTCTCACTATGGGCGTCTGTAGCGTCGCGAGTCAAAACCGGGGTAAATTACATGATGTAGGACTGCATTTCATCTGCTGTACTGAGTAAATGCTAATGACTACTTTGTGGATGGACTAACATCCGTCTTTCCTGCAAATCTCTGATTCGTCTCTTTCAGTTTGTTTTTTTTTTTTTTTTATGCTGTGAAGAGTGTTTATTTTTCTCATCCCGAAATGCCAGACTTTACAGGCCATAAAGTTCTCTGCTACGTAGCAGTGGCACTGAATGTATCTCATGTGTATTTTTATCACGCCTTTTGAAAATGGGTGGCTGCCAAGTGGAAGGATAATAAGATGTGGAACGTGCGGGTGAATTTTAAAACAATTCCAATTTTGCCCTCCGTTTCCATTATCATAATCTTCAAAGATGCTTGTCTTGTTCATTTTGCTCATGACCCTGGCAAGTAAGTCATTGAATTTCCTGAAATAACTGCAAATAAGAGAGCCATCATTAAGATCCCCAGCGTGTAGGAGTGATAGGACAGCAGAGACTTAGGATATGAAAGGACATCCAGTTGATGGCTTTGCAAATGATCTGAACTCCACTCATGACATGAATGCAAATCTGTCAAGTTTTCCTCTTCTTTCTGCAGTGCTGACTGACCTCCATAATTAGATGAGTGCTGAGAGATGTGCTCGGCTCGTGGCGGTGCTGATGTGTGTGAGAGAGAGAGAGTGAAGTGTTTTCGTACATGGTTTAAAAGGTTGTAATACACAGAGCAACTCTGATGGGTAACGTTGTACCTGAGTCGACTCGACACAGGTGTTTCCGATCTCATGAGAATATTTTTATTGACAGGAAATATTTGACTGCTGTTTTTCATTATTAAGATGTTAAATTTTTATGGGCTAGTTTGATTCTTGTTGCCAGAGCTGTTCTGCCGTGAAAATGGGCTCTGGTAGGGACGGATAATGTTTTAAAATGTTTCTGTCTGTGCCAACAGCACCTGAGTTTTGCTGCCAAAACTAAAACAACACAAAATGCTTTAAATGTTTTATTAAAAAGCAGCGCTTGGTGGTATTGTGTCAGTATTTTCAGACTGAATGGTGTTACGCAGGTTTTATTAGGGCTGTGAGTGTTTGGAAATCTCATGATTCAATTCAGAACAACTCGAGTAAAAAACTTGATTCTTGATTAGACGAATTGGAAAAGAGGCTCATTCTCTTGCTCCAGTTTACTGTGTGACAGTAGACTTTTTCTGTTTAAATACAATATGAAACATAAAGAGGGGTTTAACTAATGAATTAATTACTTTCAATGCATTTACAGTCTCCTGCCTGTATGTGAATAACAAAATGAGGGTGACAGTCCAGCAGATTATCCCAGCAGTGATATTCAACATCTAAGACAATATTAAGGCTTTTATTTAGATAAATGTGTTGTTGACAAGTCTGATCACAATTAGAGAACCTTCTATTAAATGAATGAGCAGGATTAATAATTTGGTTCAAAACTGGATGCTTGTTTTTAAAAACTCAGGGCTTTAGATGCATTTCTGCTGTTGGCAAAGCTTTTTTTATCATCAGTATTTAGGAGTTTTTTTGTACAGTATAACATATTTGTTAGGGGCTGTGCAGAATCTAAAGCAAAATTTAGAGGCACAAGCGGTAAAGTTTCTATGAGATGAACTTGATAAACATTCTGAAAACAGGCCGGCAACAGAAAGACCCTCAGCAAAGTTCCAGCAAGCTCAAGAAGTGATGCAGAAAAACAGACAAGATCAGTGAAGGCATCTAGTAAAGACAAACAGAGGACTGGTGTTTGTTGGCAGGTAGATATACTGAGTGGAGCTGATGGGAGACAGGTGTGGCTTGATGAAGGAATGAGGATCAGGTGTGTGAGGGAAACCTGTGTCTGGGAAAAGGCTGAGAGCATCTGTTGGACAGGTGGAAAAAATAAGGACTACGAGAGTTATGGCAAACAGGAGCCGCAGTTTAGTGTGAGTTCAGTTCAGTTTGGAAAAAAAATAAATGCACATTGATAATTTTTTTTTTCAGGCTGTAGAGCCAAAGTGTCAAAAACACATGGATTTTTTTTTTTTCTGCTGGGGTCTGACTGATGGTTCATATTTCTCACTAGAAGCTTTCGCATTAAAAATATATGGAATATTTTAAAAACATTTCTGCATTACACAATGTATACACTGAACACAAAACACTTTCCAAAAAGTCAAAAGGTCAGAACGGACTATAGACTTGTAAATCACCTCTTATGCTATAAAATTGGAAATAGAAAATAAATGGAATACAAAATGATTAAAACTTGAGCATAAGAAGGAGGTTTTTAATTAATTCCACCTTAGCTATATTCAAACATTCAGAGCCCCGAGCCTTTATGTAGCCTATTGCTGTGCAAAGCAGTCCCGCTGTCCTTATCTCGTCCACAACTCTCTGTTGCTGTTGTCGCTGACCAAGAAGCCAATTTTTATTTCCCAATCCACTAATAAAAAGAACGAAGGCAGGTCTTCCAGCTCCAGTGTTTTATTTTTCAGTCTCAGTAATGTGACAGACTCGCACGCTGATTAGCTTCTTGTGCTAACTCAGGCTCATGTCACTTAAATCATGCAGCAAAAAGTTTAACTCGCGCTTGTGAACGGTTGTTCTGAATTACATGCATCGATTTACAGAGTGTGTAGTCTGCATGTTGCGTGCACCGGACTGAGAACTCAGCATGATGATGGTTTGGCACATACACATAAACTGTTACAGCCCTAACGAGAACTGAAAGAAGTTGCATCAATAAAAGGTCTCAAAATTATATATGAGATCTGAGGCTGAAGGGACAGAGAGACAGTTAGAATCAAATGTCCACTCTCTGGATTTTGCAAACTGAGCTGTTGCAAACTCTGGTCATACATACTGTGACAAATTCATTCATTGAATCGAGTCTAAGGGGCCACAGAGGGGATAAAATGCACTATGAGACAAGATGCAAGACCTCAGAATGAGCTGAAACTCCCTGTAACTTATTTCAAAGTACTTTTTCATACAACTTATGCATGTGCAGAACTTCCAGCTGTGCATAGCTGCAACGTTCCGATTGCACAGTGAAATTTTCCCTTTGCTAAACTCTTTAAATATTATATTCACATTAAACTGAAGATTCCCCAAGCATAGATGGATGAGAATCAAACTTTGCATGTATGACTTTGCAGATAAGGCCACATCAAACACATCCAAATCACTCAGCCTCTGCATATTATTCGAGCGCCTTATCAAAACTTTCTTCATCAATAAGCTTAAATTATAATAAAATGACAAAAAAGAAAAGAGCAAATGTCTTCAGTGTCCTCGGGTCTCCTGAAAGGAGCTCTATAAGTTCAAGTTATTATTATTATTATTAATATATAAAGTACTTATTGTCATTATCGATGTTCTCTTCATTGTCACACCCATATTTTTTGTAGGTTATGGGTATTTTTCTGTGTGAAGTCTGCATCCCCAGCAGACTTTTGTAAGTCTGAGAAAAGAATTGAAAGAATTGTGGATTCTGACAGCCCTCAGCGCTCGCCGACTGCCCGGGAACACACACCTGTTAAGTCTGCAAGTGCAGTAAAATCCAGACATTTGGATTCAGCCACACACACACACAAAACTCATTCTTATGACAATAGAATATGAATTTACTCTCCAGGGAAGATGGTTGTTGTTCGAAATTTTCTTTTCAAAAACTGGAAAGCTCAGTGTTGTTGTGCTACTAGCACCCTGAGCACAAAAAAAAAAAAAAACCCTGTTAGGACACAATTTATCAGATCATTATGAGGGGATCATTAGAAAGGATCATTTCAAATCGTCAAGGGGAACTGGCCAATGAACCAAGCTAAAGCCGTTCCACTTGGTAACAAATTAATGATAATACTCATCCCGTGTCATTGTTTTCTGTCTAATACATGCAGGACCTGATGATTGGGAGGCAGGGCAACAAAAAAATGTATTTGACGAATCACTTTTTGCCTTAATATTGACTTATTAGACTCAATTATTTTGCTTTGTAATCACATATTTAGAGGATGTTATCGGTAAGTAAATATTGAGAGGAAACAGGATAATAACAACCTCTACAGCAGCTCTTCAATGAGAGCATGTTTATGGTAATTGCATTGTTCATTTTTAGCTACACCATTCGAAAATGTACCGTCTGCGTTTTTTTTGCATCGTATTTATACAGTATATTTGCAGGATATCGCTCGTTATCCCGCCACATTGCTATTTCCTTGTTACATAAGCATTATGACTGCAGAACTTTGTTTCTGTTTTTGACGATATGGGATCTTTGGCAAGCCCGGGGCTCCCATTGCACAGTTTTACGAGCTTCCACCGTAACGCACAGAGCCCCAAGGTGAGCGAGAGCATCCATACTTGACCTACTTAGCTGAACCTGATTCTCTGCTGCCTTTTTTTTTTCTCTCTCTCTCTCAATCCAACATTTCTCATCATATCATTTGAATGATTACGACCTCTTCACATCTTTATGGTTAGATGGTTCTTTTTGTGTTTTATATGTTATAACCCAAAAAGCACAAGATTATAATTGTGTCTTTAGTCTCCCATGGACGGCAAAGACTAAAATATTACCAGCTGTCGAGATTTTACAGTCTTATGAGGAAGTGAGCTGCTATAAAAAAACACATTTCAAACCACAGAGGTTAGAAGCCTCAACCTTGACCTGGACTAAAAAAAATGGACAATCGGTAATATATTATCTGTTGAGTAAATTATACTTTTGGGTCTCTGCTCTAATTAGCTTTCCCACCAGTCTCTATTTTGAGAATTGACTTTATTATTTTTTTGTCAGTTATAGGCCACTGAACGCTGTGACAGTTGCCTTTTTTTTTTTTTTTCCAGGTCATTAGTGACTGCTAGAGATCAGTTAGACTTGAGACATCAGATGGTAATTCGCATCTCGAGCTGTGAACAAACAGTTGTAGATACGCCGAGTTTTCTTTCATTAGCGGAAATGTTTGCACGCGTTATGTAACGGTGCAGCACACACACACACACAGCCTCAGGATTTAAATCAATGCTCCGAAATCCTCCTGTTATTTGTTTGATTCTATTTAAAAGTTTTTCATGCTAAACTGCACTGATGAGGTCTCACTGTATCCCATCTGCCGCTAACTCTATTATGTTTGTCCCTGCACTGTTTAGTTCTATAGCAGATCTGCAAAGAGAGTCAAAGAGCCGGTGCACGGGTGAATCATTGACACACACACAAACAGTATTTGTGTCCTTACATCAGTGTCGCCTAAAAAAACCCTGCACCGCTTTGTAGAGAGAGTGCATAAAAACTGATCTTATTGCTTATTATTAGTCTGAGAGACGCGCTTGCTGCAGCTGTAACCCTGAGGTGAGGGCTACAGGCTCAATAAGGGGCGTATTAAAAAAAAAAAAAAAAAAAAAAAAGCTCAGTTGTGTTGGGAAACAAAGCCAGCGCTCACCCTCAAGGTTCCCTGCCGTAAGACCTGGTGCATAGCAGTTTGGGATTAAGGGAGACAGCTGGGGACAAAGGAAAAGTGAGTTGGCTATGATTTGCCCGTTGTTTCATACACGCCGAGCACAGCTCTACCTGGCACTGCAGAAAACATAAAACGATGGGGGATGAAAAATGCAATGCAGGCACTTTGATCCATTTTCAGGTGTGTCGCGGCCGCATGGCGCTGCTGTGATATAAATTGCCAAAGAGGTGCAGTAAATAAATAAATAAACAAATGGGAAAAAAAAACAAAGTCGCTAGACCCCATTCGAGGTTATGGGATTGTAATTTAACTCAATATTCACACAGAGGACGAGGTAACAAGCATAAAATCCCCTACACCTGGCTGTGGCGCGTGTCCAACTGGCTGTCGGCGGCGTGGCGCCGGTAGCAGCAGGCCTCGGGACTAAAGCGACATGCCACATGCCTTTTTTTTTTTTTCTTTTTTTTTCTTTTCCCCCTGCTGGTGCTATTCCCATTGAGACTTATTGTTTTATTCTGTCACTTATTCGCTTCATGGCTGCCTTAATCTAATGCAATTTAAGCCACTTACATTTTTCATACAGTGCACATTAGCGAGTTAGTACTGCCTGAGCGGGCCAGGACTTTTCTGAAGGGCATTGTCACTGTTACTCACTCCCTCATCTCTGGACTTATCCGCTCTCTTATACACTTTGGTTCGCTCTCTCTTTCTCCACCCCCGGTGTGGAGTGGATGCGAGGGCTACTTCACGCTGGGGCTCCTTAATAGGTAGCTCAAAACCCATTTACAGGCTAGAATGGCCTGGTTCTAGTCCAAAATACAGCCTTTTGTTTTCATGTCTTTTTTTTTTACCCCCCTCTCTCTTGTATTGACTGGACAGTATATCACGCCGCGTGAGAGGCGAGGCCCAGAGTGAGACGGTAATGCAAATAAAGACAAACATAAATCTCTCAGTGGTTCACCTAAGCCAGAGCATAATGCTTTCTAGTAAATGCCAGAGTTGTGGCTTAACATTAACATTACATAAACAGTAGCTGGCAGAATGGAGATAATGAATTGTGAGAGAGGCCTTTTCTTTTCTTTTTTTTTTTTTTTTTTTTTGCGTGTGTTTATGAGTGTGTTCAACTCTGATGAGCACATTCAACCTTGTGCGGAGGCCCTCCTCCCATTGCTCACTTAATACAGCTTGTTAACTTATGCGGTGGCAGTCCAAGGCCAGATCTGACTTTACCTCCACTGTTGCATAATAGTTATGCTTTACTTACAGCTGTGTGGGTGCAGATTAAGCAGCCTGGATGGGATATATCTATCAGGGGCAGGGCATGGACCAGGAAGTGATGTTCTCCGGCTTTAAAAACATATAATGAAATTGATATTATCATATATTTATCGATCATGGTTGCTACGGGGTTTATTGGTGTTGCACTAAATCACTTTTTTTTTTTTTGCCCTCCCCCCACTTATTTTGCTGCCTCCAATCCTTCTCCTCCAATCCCATTGGTCTATCACGCCATCGTGGCTGCTGTCAGAGATGGAGGAGAGTATTCTGGCTATAGAAACTCACATCGATCCACTCGCCCCGCAGTCCACACCCAAACCTGCTGACTCCCGGCAGAAAATAAAGGGAGACCAAAAAAAAAAAGTCAACCCTCAGCTCTTTTCTTGCCCCCCCCTCCCCCCCTTCGTTATCACAACCATCAACCATACAGGTCACTCCGTCACTCCTCCCGTCCCCTCTTCCTTCCTCACCGTCATACCCGCCGTTTTCCATCTCACTCTTTTCCTCTCTAGACAACACTTCCCCTTATATCAGATGTGACTCTCCTCTGTGTTTGCCTCCCTGTTCAGCATTTTTTTTTCATCCCAGAATCCAATTTTTCAATTCCCCTTCCCCATCTCTCATATTTCTACCTCCCACCCCATCTATCTTTCACCCTTTCCTCTTTGCATCTGCTTCTTTCTGCTTCCCTCTGCACATCTATTGCTCTGTGTACACAAGCACAAATGATCAAACACGTACACACAATCACACACACAGACTCACACACACTTATTCCTCTGTCCTCCCTCCTGCTGTTTGCAGCCCATATTGGAGGCTCAGTCATAGGGGATTAGCCACAGACTTGATCATAGTCTATGTGGTTGCCAAGGTTGAATCTGTGGCATTAAGATTTACACCACACACTTCAACAACACACATGTTGGGCTCTTGAGCCCGAGGCCCGTCTTTCAGCTTAATGTTGCAGGCTGGACCGCTCTTTGTGTGCAGGCCTTCAAACAAGTGTGTTATTTTTTTAATGACATTTCTGTAATGAGAGGCCGGTGCATCACACATCGTTTCAGCACCACCAATAAAACATTTCAGCTCGAGACAGTTTTGTCATGGTTCCTGTCCCATTATCTTTTATGATCAGTGCTTCAAGGTGTTACATTCAGGTTCACATCAAAAGAGACATTTGTCACCAGGAGAGAGTAATAACACTTGGTACCCTTTTTGGTATTTTTGAGATATTTTTCGATAATTATTTGCTGCTAAAAAGAACAGAATTGAGTTGAAATTTTGAAATATTAACTAATTAATCCATTTGGCACCAATCAGGAATGTCATTTGATGCCATTTCACCATCACAGTTATGACTGTGATACCAGAACTTTGCCAAATTGTCTGATCTTACCAGACATCCGTGGCCACAGCCACAGTTTTGTTGAAATATTAAGAAGGTTTTTGATGCAAATAAAGTGATATTTGATTTTGCCCTACAATTGGAATATTGGCCTACTTTGTAAGAATACAGATATGTACTGTATATGGAGTATCACCACACAGCATGAATGCTTTGAGATGAAATTTTGGATACAAATCGCTCGAACAGAAGCTGCCAGTGGAAGTTCAGTGCAACTTGCATTAGAGGATTCTGCTTTAAACTGCGAGGAAGTTTTTGCATATTTTTACCCTCTCACAGAACTGAAAGGCAAAGGATAAATTTCAGCTCGCTGACGTGAGTTTGAAGTTGCACAAGTCGCTTTTTCATCCGTGAATATTTGCTACATGTGCAATAAAGCTCTGTGATGTCGCAAACACTTGTACAGGATGCTGCTGTGAAGTAGCAGGAGGCATATCTGATTCCGGTATCGGTATCAGACTTTATCAGGGATCGTGTCGGAGTTCTCAATGACCCTGATGATGGCTGCTCTTGCCTATTCTTGCGCATTAATACAGAGGCCCTGTGATTTGATGCATTGCATATTCACTGTCAAAAAAGCAAGGCGGGAGCACATTACACATTCAGTTTTTCATTATACAGTCCTAATTTATAGAGCCTTTTCATCAAAGTCCGTGCCAAGCTGCAAGATTAATGGGTGTCATGTCTTCTGATGTAGATTGATACTGGACGACAGCGAAATCAGTAATAATTCTGCTCGCGTCTGTTTACAGTTTGGTATGCGGCCATCCTATTACGATACAGCTGCTGCCAACGAGTTGACAGTCTAGAAGGCTAAGAGCTTCCCATCTCCCCACAGTGATAAGACAGATCTGATTCGCTCCTTTGCTTGGCTGATGTCAGCAGTATCATTAGAATAAATGAATCACCATATTGCACTGTCTCCGCTTCTTCGCTCCATGCATACAAGAGGAGGCGTCTGTTGGCAGAAACCTGTGTACGCTGTCTGTAATTTTGTTTTTTCATTTATTGACCTCTGCGCAACAACACACGCATTTGAGCTTTCCAATTGAAGTCAAAAAAAAAAAAGAAAAAAATCCCTGTTTATTTACACAAATGACTGTCCATGTTCCTCGTTAGGCTTCCAAACGAGGTCTTAATTAGTTAATTGGCTTATTACGCCCATGGCTCCCAGGGCAGCCAGTGTAGGTTGGCTGTCATTCATCTAAGGGGTCTCTACAAACAGCTAAAGAGGGGGAGTTGCCTGACCAATGACAGACATGAAAGGGAGGGAACAGCAGCTAGTGCCGTGAGAGAAAAAAAAAAACAAAAAAAACAAAAAAAGCAACAACGTGGCAGTCGCTGGTTGATTTAATAAAGTGTGGCAGTTCAGTGGCTCGCCATTCCTGAGTGGGACGGTCGCAATCTCGCCGTCTGCCCCTCGATCCCACAGCAGAGCAGTGGGTGAGGGGTGACTTTCAATTAGCAGAATGAGCCTAATTAATCAGCGAGGAGGTGATCTGTAATGGGAACCAGCGCCGTCGCTCGCTCATGACTGAGACGGGGTGAGAGGTTTTGCCGCTTCTGTCGCCACGTCGCGGTGACCTTCACTGCTACAGATGGCGACCCACGGAGTACACACATGACAGCCCAGAATCACCATCGACCCTCATTACCGAGCAATATGCTAGAAATTCCTTTCGTTGTCGTACATATTGTAAGTGACCCGTGCTCAATGTCGCTGTCAGCTACAAGGTTCGGAGCATGAAAGGAACATTTCCATCTTGTCCTCTGCACTTAAAATCGACTCATCAAATTGGTAAATCAAGCAAGCTGCAGAACATTTTCTTTGTTGCTGTACTTGCTGTCCCTCTTGAATAAAAAAAAAAAAAAAGCCAAGCAGAGAGCTGCAAAAATCTCTGATTTGAAGGAGATTTATGTTGATTGACGGAGGCTCCCGAAGTGGTGACTTGGAAAGACTCAAGAAGACTCTCAGAGCAGGAGAGTTTATTAAAATATCTCAGAGGTTGTTTTTTAGGTCAAGCCAAACAATTTTTTTGAGTTTAATAAACTAAAAAAACAAAAAAAGCTGCCCAAAAAATTGGAGTCCAAGGACCATCAGGCATGTTTGGCTCGGCTTAAAAACAACAGTTCTGGTCATTTAGTGAAAGGCAATCTATTTCTTTCCACAAATTAACCCCTTTGCTCACTTTGGGCCAAACTTAATCAATGCTCAATGGTATAGATAATCACAAAATGCACATACAGTATGAGGGGTTTTTGAGAAGGCCATAACATTTTCTAAAACAGCGTATTCTGTTTGTCAAATACAAAGGCGCAGCACATCAGCTGTGATATATGGCTGTATGCTCAAGGACCTTTCATGGCTGCTGTTTTGACTGCTGGCTCCTCACTCCATTTAACTGCCAGGTAGAGAGACATGACTGATCAACAGCTGCTGCAGCGTAAATGTGGTGGTCACGTTCCTACACCGCAAATGTCACGCTTGTGTGATGATGGCGTTCGGTGACATTGAAGCGACTGTCTGTCCAGTTTTTGTTTGATACATGTGCGAGTATTTCTGATCCATTTCTCCATCAGCACTAATGCATTCTGACAGGCGGGCACACCGAACTTATCGGCGAAGTAGGTGCAAAAGAGGTGTGTGTGTGTGTGTGTTTGTGTGCGAATTCATGAGAGCGTTGAGTGACACCGTTCTTTGAGCCCGAGCAAGTAGACTTTAATCACATCAACAGCTAGATGATGATCTCACACTGTTCTTTTCCCCTTTAATAATCCTGTTGGCTATAATAAAGCTTGAGGGAGGTAAAATATGCAAGGAATTATTAGAAATCATGTGGACTGACAATTAGACTTCTATCTTAAACTGAAAAAGTCATAACTTTAGATTAAAGATCAGATTACTTTTTTCACTTCCTGACACCTGGACTTTGCATATCTGTGGATCCAGAGTGCTAATTAAACTTTTACTTTATTACTAATTTTTTATTATTTTAACAGATGTAAATTACCAACTCGGTATGGATTTTATTGTATTAGTTTGTTTCAACTTACAAGTGTCACCTGCTGTTTATGGATATCATAAATTTGCATTTCTTACACTGGTGTTGGTATCGTAAAACCAGTACAGCTTATGGCGATTATTTGCTATAATCAAAGAGCCATTATGTGCATAAAAATAGGTTTTAAAAAATTAGATGCATACACCTTTTTTTTTACATACATATTAATTGGGCATCAGCTTTTCAGTTTTGCTTTTATTGCCCATAAAATGTTTTTTTCAGGTCTCACATGAGGTGAAGGTGAGACGTTCGCCTGCACGACGCTGGTGTGTTTACGTCGCTGGTGTTTTGAAGTCGTTCTCGTCCAGATTCGCGCGCCTGGTGGAGAACTTCACTCCACCGAGTGCACTCTGCTGTTTCATTATTTATATTGCCTTCTGGGGCTTTGCACTGTGAAGAGTGACGTAATTAACTAATTACCCTGATGTGTGTATTTGCAAGTTTATGCAATATGGAGGCATGTTATAATGCACATGAGAGCATAGAAATATTTTCCTCTAATTTAATGTATGTAGAGAGCTTGTTTCGTGCATTTGTGCTGTACATATGTATTTGGTGTGTAGTTAGGTTCCTGGAAATGGTGTGGGTGTTGATGGTGCATTCATATTGGCAGTGGACTCCCTCTTAAGGCTAAAATGTTTGCACTTGACTAAAAGCAGAACACCCACACACGCCCAGGCTTTTCATAACTAGCTGGCTGTTATACAAGTTGAATGCTGGTGCGAGCAGCTCCATGGGATCCGTCCTTTTCTCTCCGTTTCTGCTTCTTTCTCTCTCTGTGTGGTGATAACAGCATCATAGGTCTCTTCAGAAGCAAAGTTTCACAAATGGTTGTACAAGGGCACAAATTATCGTCAAATCCATTTGCTTTCTATTCATCACCGTTGCATTGTGTTTTGTTTAATTGACTGTGAACCTGCTGGTGTGCATCCAGCTCGTGTTCGGCAGACGCCAGGCCTTACAAATGAGTCTAGAGGGGGGGGGAGAAAAAAAAAAAAAAAAAAAAAAAAAAGAACCGGCACAAAATTAGCCAATTCGCATGCATGTCAGGGCGCCGGCGTTTAGGGTGACGGCGGACATGATGGACAGCAGCAAGACGAACAACAGAAAAACAACCGGGATTGTGAGATGATCTAATGTCAGTGGCATTTCTTCTTCACTGTCACCCAGGATCACAGTGGGGAGGGTCTGCTCCCCTTCTCCACATTCTGCTTAATGACTTTCATGTTTATTTCTGCCGAGACTCACATTAACAGACGAACAGGCTCATAACAAAGAGGCATTTATTTTTAAACTGTTGCATTTGAAATTACGCTTTTGCACGAGAAGAGATGAACACTTGTGACATTGAAACTTGTTTACGAGAGTCTGAATGGAAGGTGAGGAATCTAGGAATGAGAAAGCAATTGAAGAAGAGAGAAATAAAAAACCCTATATATAAGTCACTACAGATATTTATGATTTCTTGCCTCGGTTTCAGTGTAGCCCCCAGTGAGTCTGTACAAGTCTGTACATCTCTGAAAAGGCAGCCAGTGACATGGCAGTGGCAAGGAGGTCACAGATCACTGGGTTTAATTGTCCCTGATGGGCGGCACCCAGGGCAACACTGGGACTGCTTTACTTGACTTGGTCAATATGTGCTGATGTGTGTGTGTGTGTGTGTGTG
>JAPZDZ010000025.1:5901405-5915042 GCA_029783805.1 Acanthurus tennentii
TGAATTGCACGCTTTAAAGTGTATGACACTCGAAAAAATAAATGATTCTCCCCCTTTTTTTCTTTTTTTTTTATTTGGCTGTGCTTATTGACGATCATGATTGGAGACAGAGCGAGTGAGAAAGTTAGTACCAGCCATTGTATTTTTTATTTGGGCTTATGCATATGCATGAGGAGACGTCTGCGGTCTTCACACGCTCGTGAAAAAAAAAAAAAAGAAAAAGTTGTTTTTTTGCAGCTCATTCACACATGAGGGAGAGGAGAGCCAGAGATCATTTTCAGTGCTCCACATGAAGGAACATTAATCCAATTCAAACGGCTCCGAGGAGACGGCCCTCTAATAACTTATGGTGACTTAGAAATTTGTTTATGTTTGTAACAGTGCGGTGAAAGATTAATAACTACCACGAGGAGTTATACGACCCCCTTTTCTGCAAGAAAAAACAATGAGAAAAGCACACGAGGAACTGATGTGTAGAGATAAATGAAAGGAAAATTGGCCAGTGGCATTGTATTTAATTACACATTACATCTGTCACAGCTTTAGTTATGCCCCTGATTTCCTCATATTCCTTGATAGCCTCCGGCCTCAGTAAAACAGCTTAATCAGTAGCATGAGCCAGCAGATTCATCAGCGGCTCGGTCCACTAGGGCTGGCATAAATGCGCAGCTTAGCTTTGCCTCGAGAAACTGGTTGCATGCTTGTTTCCTCCTCAAACAGACTATGACACATTAATTTACCTTTACCTCTCTTCTCATCTCTCTTTTCTTGATTCTCAGTACTTTTTTTTTTTTCTGTATATCATACACAAGACTCCTCTTAGCTCTGCTCGGCTTGCAGAGATTAAATGGGCTCTCTATCGATTGCTCTTTTCTAATGCACCGGCCTCTCCAACGAAATACCAAAGCATGTCATCACCCAGGCTGAAAGTAGAGGTTGGAGGGTGAAAAGGGAGGGAGACTTGTGTCCAAAAGTCTGGTTTATTTTTACTTCATCTCTGCTCCACAAGATGAAGAGAGCAGCCAGGGAGCATGTGAGCAAGACTATCACGCTGTCGAGGGAACGGCTAGAGAGGCTTTACTGCAACTGAGCGGTGGCGGCATGTTGGTGGCGCCAAAAGCTACCTAGGGTGTCATCAGGCTTCCATCTGGTATGAGACAAGGACGCAAAGAGAAGAGGAAAAGCACTGAGAATAGTTGAAGGAGAGCTCACCGTCGCCTGGAGAATCAGGTAGCACACAAAGGCAGATGACGTCAACCTGACCTTCTCCAGCTAACAAACCGAGGCCTGAGCTCGTGGTGGTGGTGGAGGTTTGAACGTCTGCCACAAGCTCTCCAGCACAGCTGTAGCCAAACACAACTGGCAAAAAAGCGGCCGTGTGAGCTAGCGGTGCCGAGTCACAGCGGCGGAGCAACAATGGAGGAAGCCGCTGCAATTCAGAATGCAAATGAAGCCCCATCCACAGCTGTAAGGACGGCTGCGGGCACAGCCAGGCGGAATCCAACCGCACACAAACAGACGGAAGTGTGCAAACACATGCACGAAAACATACTTAAACAGACACACACTCACGAGCGCAGATTCGCACGCAAGTAGCAAACGGATTTACACAAGCTCCCGTATACACATTTAT
The DNA here is from genome assembly GCA_029783805.1 of Acanthurus tennentii. Lineage (NCBI taxonomy): Eukaryota > Metazoa > Chordata > Actinopteri > Acanthuriformes > Acanthuridae > Acanthurus > Acanthurus tennentii. Next base: position 5,903,039 of record JAPZDZ010000025.1, read on the forward strand.
TTTCACTCTCTCTTGCACACTCACACACACACTCACACACACACACACTGATGCCTACTTCATCTCTGTACTTGCCAGCGTCTTAGTGCACTGCACCATGCCTCCCTCCCTTTTTTTTTTCCTCCTCCTTCTCCAATTCAATCCCTCAGGAGCTCCCTCCTAAGCAGGTGTTAGCTGATTTCTGTTCCCTCAGGTAGTTCTGTTTTGTTCTTTGCAGCAAGTACTGCTGCCGTGAATTATCCTGACAGCACCTTACTCCCGGGCTCTGGCCCTCACCCCCCCCCATTCGTCTCCCACCTCCTTCTCTTTGCCTGCACCCTCCATCCTCCCCCCTCTACCTGCCTGAATCCCCTTCTTTCATCCTCACCTTCTTTCTACCTCCTGTGGTGCAGGAGGCAAGACACCCCACCACCACCACCACCACCACCAGTCAAAGCTGCCCGGTGGTTAATTAACAACTCATCAGCCCACACACACACACAAACAAACACACATGCATCTTGAGCTGGACTACACAGACTTAAAAATGACTCAAACACACATGCCAGGAAAGAAACACACGCATGCGTGAATCCGTGTGCTCGAATGTGACCCAGGTACGCTGGAAACCGCCATGTTCCAGCAGCGCGCTAAGCTATTTGCGCATTCATTGAGATGGAGTGTGTTGATGTGAAAATGTTGCTATTCCCCTGCAGCCAAAATATTGTTCCCTCTTGTTTAGCTGTTTGTAAAAAGGCACAGACAAAGAATGACTTATTTCAGATTGCTCATTACTGTGGCGGCTTCAGACAGCGGCTAATTGCCCTCCATTCAGTCATCACAATTAACTGGTCTTATTGCTCTGTTTGAGTATATTACATGTTTTGCATATTTGCACAGAAATATTTTATTATCAGTACAAAATGAATGGTGTGTTTTCATGTTTGTGTGTGTGTGTGTGTGTGTGTGCAGGAGGGGGGGTTAATATGCTAAGTAAGATGTTGTGCTATAAAGGCTTATGCATGCAAAAGAAAAATTTAAACAAAAGCAAATGAGATCTTTTTTTTTTTTTTTTAATCAGCCCCTCACTGACTCGAGATTTTGTTCAAAAAAAATCACTGAATGCACTTTCAGCACATCATCGTATTCGTTCTTTAATGGAAGATTTTCAGCTCTTTCACAGGAAGTTAATGTCCAGATTAATGACTGTGGCAGTCATTCTCCGGCTCTCATCAAACCCTGTTTCTCTCATTAGTCCTACTTTTCAAGTGTGCCATGAATGACCATTGGCAGCTTGTATTGCCTGGTCATCCATTTCACACACATACTGCCCAACACTCAACTGACTTTCTGATGCCTCATTCTTTTTGACTCCACTTTACCGCCAATGGCCCTATCGAAAATAACTGCTCCCATGCTATTACACTCCTTTGTCTCCTGTCACTATCGCCTGGTAATTGCTGTTTTTATTGTAGCCTCTTAGAGGCTCAAGTGTAAACTATAGGGTAAGCCACTGTGCTGAAAGCTTAACCGCATGGCTGGAAATATTTGTTCAGTCTCACAGCATCAGACTGAGCTCCTATAAGCGGAGCAAATATGGAGCATCAGAGCATATTCACAATGTTATTGCGCTATTTTATTATTTACTTTTTAAATATAAGTATATTATCGTATATAACTGGGCAATAATGCAGTGTATGGCTGATAGACTTAAAGTCAATAAACATTTTTGTGATACGGTCGCATTGTGTTGTCATTTTACAATATTCTGCCACCAAATTAGTGATTCTATGTGAATACCGGCGGTTTTTATTTTAAATGTAACACGTCTAATTAAAATGCATAGGAACTGAGCACATGTCATTGTGCTAAACATCAACAAGTGATTTTATGACAAAAAGGTCAGTCATTTCAATAAATGTCTCAAACAACCTTTTGTTTAAATTCAAATAATGTTTTTTGTGTCTAAACCTAACCAAACCTTGACCACACAGGTTTCCAATCATCAGTATTATTCATGCAGTTTTCAACAGTAATTTATATAATTTTTCAAAAGTTGCTATATGTTGTTTTCCAGCAGGTCCATTAAAAATGCTGTAATTTGCAAGACTCGCTGGGTTTTGCATGTTGCCATATGTTATTAGATACATTGCTAATAGAAATATATTCCTATTCATTATACCAGTTTTTGACCACCTGTTGTGTTGCAATGATTTCATACTAATTAACAGTCATTTACATTAAGGCAGCTAGAAACATGGGAAGAAGGGTGACCAGAAGCCCTGAAAACTTGTAAATATGGGCAGTTTTCCTGCTGAATTCTGCCCTGTTAGTCTCCAAAAATAGGATTAAACCCACTTTTTGGATTAATTACAGCTTAATAAAACTTTAAATACTGATCATTGTAAAACATCTTTTGATGTGACCCACACACACTGGTGCTGTTTGGCTGTCTGTTGGCAGAACAGGGCCTGCAGGGTTGCTCTTTCTCTTAAAAAGTGACACTTCATAGCCCAAATGACTGGCTTTTGCAGTTTGTTTTCAGTTATGTACAGCAGTGCTGCATATTTCTAAACAGAAACTTGAGAGGGTGACACACATTATGAGATTGTTTATTTAAAGCATTTCAATTAAAGCATTCAAAGCTGACTTTCTTCCTGGTGTCGCATGACCTGGTGAGAGTCCAAAAAGTCACAATGGTGCAGCTGATTTCGGGATAAGAGGGAAAGGAAACGCCCGTTGATAATTGTTGTCTTATGAGATTAAAACAAAGAGTTTTCCAAAGTTTTTGGAGAATTTGGAGTTGTATGTATAAACAAAAACAATTAATTTTAGCAATAAGTTTTGACTCTTATGTCTAACTGATCTTTGGTGTTGTATGTAATGTACTGGAGACCATGGCCAGCATTGCAGCCCACTCCCGAATCCCCTGTCCTCAATTTCACCCATTCTCATCTGTTCCCACATCTGGGATCGCATCAGAAAAAAGGCAGCTAAGAAGAGGATAGTTAGCATGCAGACACAAATGTAAACAATACAGGCTTCACAACATATGAAAAGCCTCTGCAAATGTTCTCTGTGAAAGGAAATTAAATCAACATGTTTGCAAGATCTCAAGAGTAAAGGCAACTCATTGTACTGCACATTAACATAATTTTCCATGTTACAGTTTTGACTCTACAAAGTACCTTTAATGTATAAATAATATTCATCAAAATAGCTGAATACGATAACAATAAGAAATATTTTGCAGTTGTTTTAGTTAATCAACTGTACCGTTATTGTGCGCCTTTACTATATAACTAGAATGTGAATTAACTCATGTTTCCTCAGTGCCATTGAAGGCACCACGCTGTTAGTAGATCGCATATGGTGTTCTATTTCCTTTTGTTGCTTATTAAGAATGTTACTCTGAGAGGATGTTAGCTGCTGAGCTACTTGGGGTGAATCGCTATTTAAAGCTTCTCTTTTAAAGCAATGACAGCACTTGCCCACAAATCTGTCAAATTACCAGTGCACAGGGTGTATTTAGAGGAGTCTACAGGGCCTTGTGTAAGGCAGGCGAGCGCGTGTGTGTGTACTCACTGGGAGAGGAAGTAACAGTTTAACTACTGTATTGATTTCAACAGTGCTAAGGGGTTTAGGCGTCGGCCCAAGGAAAATGGGGGGTAAAAAGAAAGCGAAAGCGGGGCTCGTGCCTGGTTATAGCACGCTCCGCTTTTCTCCCACACTTGATTCAATGGTAAAGGTCTGTGGCTGCCCATTGAAGTTGTACAACTGCTGCATTGAGTACTGTATGGTTCTGTGCACTCTGCAGTGCTCTATTGATTGATGTGTGAAGAGGGATTAGTGAGTGGGAGGGAGGGAAGGAGGGCGAGGAAGAGATTCTGGAGGGGAGGGGAGGGACGGGCAGAGCCGACCAGAGGCAGAACTGTGGATGCAGCATGTGCACAATGAAAAAGAGGCAGATGTCACATCTTTGGTTGAGGCCAAGTCAGGCGCTCAAAGGCTGCTTTTTTTTTTTTTATTTCTGCAAATGTTGACGGGTTTAGCATGTGCCTGAGATCAAGCTGTGTTAGTAGCCGCATGTTGGTCAGAATAGTAAGGAAACGGAGGCTTTAAAAAAAATACTAAATCACACGACTTTGAGTAATAAGCAAGTTTTAATGTCCGACCAATCCGAGAAGCCAACCAGAGCAGCTAACGTCAACATGAGCCCCAGTCTGGAAAACACTCATTTTAGTCATTCCGCCACATTCGTCAACAGGAGAAAGATCTTTAGCACGAGCGGGGGGGGGGTGACATTACCAGACGGATCCAAAACAATTCATTCACCGTGACTTCTCTGACATTTCTTAGATTTCCTGTCAGGTGGAATCCCACTGACATCCATTTTGCTTCACCAGCAGTTGTGAGAAACAGGCGACCTGCATATCCGTCTTGCTGTTGTGCTGTTTTTCCTGAGCGAGGCGTCCAGGTGGTTTCTCGCTCCTCGCCCATCACTCTCACCCTGCTCTCCTGTTGCTCGCTCCCTGACAGGTGGTGCTGAGGGTGGAAGGAGACGTGAGGGAGGGGTGTCGGGCGTTTCATCGATAGGGAGCAGAGGGGCCGAGTGAGTAGCGGAGTAATGGAGGAGGAGGGGGAGGGATGGCAGGAAGATGGGGCTCACAAAAAGGTGGACATGAGGTTGGAATTGGGCCGCTCAGAGTAAATGGGATCAGACGAGGAAGAAAAAGGGGGTATCTGCGCCGGTTAATGTTTAATCCCTCAACCCCTTGTCTCCTGCCCGAGGCTCCCGGCATCTGATAATCCTTGGGCTGCCTCTCTTTATCATCAAGGTGTCAGAGGGAAGTGCCTCTGTAAATATTTAATTGGCTGCAGCACGCCGGTGTTAATTATGCGGGTGTGTCTTTCTCTTTGCTTTGCTCTCTGCCCCTGCGTCCCTGGCTGTGTCCTCGTGCTATTCTTACCCAGACATATTGATGCTGCTTCATCGCATCTTCTCTTACTGTTACTTTACACCAGTCTGCCTGTAATTATCACCTTATAAAACTGCTCAGTGCTGCAAATGTGAGAGATTTTCATGGTACAAAACTGCTTAAACGGATATCTCAAAGTTGCACCATTGTTGTTGTTATTTTTACTTAAAATGACCATAAAAAATGAAAACGGAGGGTTTTTTGGTTGGATAAACGCTTTATTATAGTTTCACAAAATATTATGTCCTATATTATTTAATGACAATAAGAGGGCAGAATTCAATATTCTTTACATTTCACTTCTATGAGAGTTTGAAACATATTTTTATTAACACTTATATGAAGATTTCAGTACTATAGAGAAGTAAATGTACATGCAATGATAACCGCACTTTTACATTTGTATAACTACATGCACTGTTACAGCTGCTGCTCCTCAACATCCTGTAGTTCCACATTTCAAAACAACTTTTCTTCATTCTCAGTGACTTCTCTTTCATCTTAAACTTGGCTATCTATTTTCACCTCTCCTTTCCAACCTTGTGCTATGCTCTCTCCTTCTCCTTTCAATTTTACAAACCACGGCAGCCTCCGTTAAAACGGATTATTGTTATGGGTTTCATTATAGCCTCTGCTGTTATCCGTCCTGACGCCAATCATGCTTTCAGAAGTAGCTTTCCCTCCTCACTGTGTTTATTTTATCGTCAAGGGCAATGTGAAATAGATGAAGAGTACAAAGACAGCCTCGCAAGGACTACGCAGGCTAAAGTTGTACAGCTCAATAGAGCTCTACTCAAGTGTCTGCCAGTAGCAAGTGCAATTACAAACAGGCGCATGTAAAAGTCAAGAGAATACAAATCACATAATAGACGTCTTGCGAGAACTGAGCGAGCAGCCTTGCAACGCTGTTACAGACAAAAGGCAGAATTGCATGACAGCACTCGTGCAAAAGCGCTGGACTACAGGTGGAGCGAATCATGTCAGCGTCTACCTATGGACGGCGATTGATTGTCATCTACATATGAGTCAAATGCATGTCTGCTCTGCTGTTGCAGGATGTGTAATAACAGCTGAAAAGAGCTACAGTGAAGGTGATCTACTAGCTTTCCTGGGTGTAATCCATCAGAAAAATACATGAAATTTTATTCCCTTAAAAATGTCACTGACCTGGGGCTCCACACAGTGTGCAGACAAGAGCTTCAGGGGGTAATTTGCACAGCATATAGGTGTGCAGTATGTGTGTGCATGTGTGTGTATGCATGTATAGCATGGAGAGGGAGCTAACATTTTGTGCCAAAAGCAGTGGGTCATAGCAAGGACAAGAGATACCAGTAACTAGGCTGTGTCTGCTGTAGACAACAATAAGCAGGGTAATTCAATATTCTCGTGTCCACACCAGCACCGGGGGCCACTGCATTATCTCATGCTTTCTCTCTCTCTCTTTCTCATAAACAAATCCATTTCTGTTTTAGTAAAGTAGAAAACTACAGCTGTACGGGAAAAAAAAAAAAAAGCTCTTCTGGGATACACATTGTTTTCGTGTTTCTGCATTTAGAGTCTGCAGGGTAGCCGGTGCTTTAAGCTTCCCCCCGTTGGCAAACAGCTCCCTCCTTCCTTGAGTGTCAGTGGGCGAGACTCCTGAATCCTCGCGGTGGGTGCAGTCGGCCTGCGTGCTGAGACCCAGGAGGTAGCAGAGAAAAAAAAAAAGCAGAATCTGAAGATGGGGATCAATAAAACTAGAAGCAGTCCAGAAATTGAAAGTGATGGCTGAAGATTCTGTTTTGGCCACGCAACAGCACGCTGCTGGTTGCACTCCGGACTCATTATTATTCTGTTTGATCATGTCCGTTGTGTTTGGCTGGCAACGTTCGAATTAATTGCCTGAAAGGGATAAATAATGTGGATTACATCAAAGGGAGGGAGACACATGCTGTCATTCAGCCGCATGATGTTTACATTTTGCTGTTTTACACCCCTCGCTCCGTCTCTCCCATTAATGACATGCTGCAGATGTGCATTTAATGCGCCTTTATCTGTAAAAAGCCCATTAAATAACCGTTTACCTCCATGAATTACAGTATTCTATTTAATTTAATTGTCTACTTTCACAGCGGAATGTTAATATTCCTGAACTTTAAGCAAAAAATCTTATCTAGTATGAAATCAGCTTTATTAGATAAGGTAATGCATCATATGTTCATTATTGGATTTTCAGCTAAAATTGGTTCTTATCAAAGGAAATTATCAAATTCTCATCAGTCAAACTTCTTTGTTCAGGGTGGAATATCTTAGCAGCTGAAACCTTGGTGCACATAGCTATAAATCTATAGTCAGTTCTCGGCGTATAGCCAGTCAACATTCTTGAAGGCCTGGGTCGCATGCAACGTGCTCTGCATTATTATTTCAATATCATCTCGGTGCCAAAACAAAGTAGTCCAGCTGTCAAGCTCCTCTCAACGCTTTGTGTGCAAGCAGCATGTCTCAGGACAGAGCCGGTCTCACATCTGTCAAATACAGATGTTGGTCCTGTTTGTTTTTTCCCACACAAGCTGTTGAATTGCACAATATTTTCTCTTATGATGTCCGCATTTACCTGCACGGAGATCAAAGCAACACTTCCTCTGGACACTGAGCCTTCAGAGTACAGAGGCGAACTCATATATAATCCAATTGTTTCATGCACATTATAATCTAATAAACATGCTAATTTTGTCCTGTGATATGTTGTTTATGATGGAGCTAATTTTATCCGTTGATGCAATTAAAAATGCATTCGGTTGCTGTTGAACTCAGTACATGACTGAAGTCAAACACAGTTTGCATCCCACTCCAACCCATGACCCAAAATCTTGCTCCGACCCTCTAAACAACAGCCTCATCTGGCAACATTGAGCTGCTTTATTCTATACATTATAACAATATATTTAAGGCTAGCCAGCAATAATTTCAAAATAAATTGCCTGTCACTGAGGAGAGGGAGGGAAAAGAGTTAACTTAAAAGAAAAAAGACAGAAGACAGCTACTAAGGAAATCTCTGCGTATGTGCATGAGAGTACAAGGCTTAAAACTTTGTACCCATCAAAAAAAACTCAAAGGGAGAGTGTTGACATCGTTCGAAAGCAGCCACACTGACGAGGCCGCCAGCAGTTACATCTTCATCCAGTTTTTTTATTTATTTTTCAGCCTCATGAGTGCAGACATCGACCAGTGCTGATTATCTCCAAATGACAGATAATCTGCCGACCAATTAATCGTTCAATCTTTAATTCAAATTGAGTGACATAGGTCAGAAAGTTGCGCAGCAGCGAGTGTTTGCATAAATCAGGGGAGAGTGTATGCTGGATGTTTACGCATGTGTGTCTGTGTGTGTGTCTCTGTGTGTGTTTCGACTTCATGCGTCTAGATGAAGTCATTTCCATCGGGACTGCGAAGTGGATATTTGCTGCTTCTGTTGTCACGGTGAACTCAGACACACCTTCATCTCTGCTGCCGTGGCTCATCGATGAGTGTGTTAGCGTACATGTGTGTGTGTACATGTGTGTGTATGCAAACCCGCGTCTGTGATTGATCTATGAATCAGCGTGCAGGAGGAGGAGGTGTGGGCTGAACGTGTTGACCTGGTTATCGTGTTGTGCGGCGCCCGGGAGTGGAGGCAGGGTGATACAGGTTTTTAGAATGCGAGGTACCAATCGAGCTGTGAAAATGGGAATTGGGTAGGGAAATGGGAATAGCTCCCCGCTGGTTTGTAACCTTCGCAGTGTTGTTTGGAGCACTCAGTGTATGCATTCATCATTCATTCAATCAAAACGTGTGCGTCGCCTATGTGTCCCTGTGGTTACATTATGTGATAGGGGAGCATCTTTTTCTCTACATGTGTGCCTGTAATTGTGTGTGTGTGTGTGTGTGTGTGTGTGTGTGTGGGGGGTGGTGTGTATTTATGACAGCATGTCACATCTGTCTCCAAGCCCCAAGCCCTGGAACTGAATTGAATTAACCTAAATAAAGTCTAGTGTGTTGAGTACAGAGCACTTGAAAGGGAACAGCTGAGGGCTGGAGCTGAGGACTGTCTGAGTCTTAGACAGGATGCATGAGTGCAGCGATGCCATGCATTACTCTGGATTTTTAAAAAAAAAACACACACACAATAAACGAAAGCTTGTGACATTTTTCGAGCATCGGGCACAATGGCTAATGTGCTACGCCCCTCCCCCAAGGCTTTTCAGAGGGAAAGAGAGAGAGAGAGAAAGATGGAGCCAGTTTTGGGATCCTTGGCCGGCCTAGATAGCACAGCAGCAGTGGCGGCAGCAGCAGCAGCAGCAGCACCCATTAATGCGATTACAGCTTTTAGCGGGAGATTTTCAGGGCCAGTTTTCTTTTGAGGCGTCATTAGTTTGTCCTCTTTTCTCCTTCTCCGCTGGTATGTCAGCAAACAAACGCACGCATTCACACCCCGTGAGCAACAGACAGCTGCACGCTGGTTCTGCAAACACACGCAAGGCATGAGCAACACGTGCAGTGACGAACGCACAAAATTATACATGCATTAACATATGAATAGATGATCATGAATGCAGCCTATATTTACTATGGCGTTTCTGCGCAGTATGCCAGATCACACTCTCACATTTGCAAACACACATGAAAAAGAGAGCATGCATAATTTGTTTTTATTTAAAAGATGATAAAGTGTTATTTATTGTGGTTGGCACTTCCCAGGACCTTTGGCAATGCACTTTGAAAATCTTTTTGATTAGCAATCCATGGTTTCATTATAATTCTGCAGCCTCTCTCATTATTCTTTGTAATCAAACCATGATTCCACTAAGACTCTCCTTTAATTTAAAACCAACACTTCCCCGGCACACTTCCTGTCCATTAAGTGGTGCATTGCCGTCATTTTGAGGTCTCGTCTCTTAGTGGACTCCAATTCGGCTTGCTTAACATGTCATTGACTCCGCGCGGCTGTTTAACAAACCTTGAGGTGCTTCTCGGCTCCTCACTGCAGCGGCTTCGTTTCATAAAGTCACCATTTATTAAACCTCAAGGCTAGACCACGGCAAAAAAAAAGTCTTTTGAGATATTGAGGTCATCTTGCAGGCAGAGGGAGAAAGAGATTGCCGGGGATAGAGGGAGGACACAAGCCGAGGTATCTGGTGTCATGCTGTGATTTGGCAGAGTTTAGATGGACAGAGCCAGGTGTCTTAGTGGGGAGCGGCCTGCCTCAATGGGCGATATCACTGCCAGCATATAAGACCTTTGGTTATCTTTGTAATCCAAGTAAGTTCACAAAATGACTTCTGAAACAGCCCTCCCCCCTCCCACCACCACCACCACCACCACCACCACCTGAGTGTCTCAAACACATCTCAGAGATGCAAAGTTCGTATTTCCTCTTCAACTAATGGCTCTTAGAATGTGTACATGTTCTCGTTTATGTGTGTGTGTGTGTGTGTGTTTGTGCTTTTGTAAGCATGTGCCTCTATTCTCCAAGTGTGTGTGAGTGTGTGTGTGTGTGTGTGTATTGGTAGGCAGGATGAGCATCCCTTCTGTTACCGTTGCTGTCCCTTCATTTCACGCTCCGGCAGCTCCGCGTGAATCCTCTTCCCTTGGCTCATTATCAGTGCTGTTCAATGAACGCGCACCCCAACAGAATGCAGGGTAAAACCGAATCATTATTCAAGTACGGGGGTCAGTGCAGACATTGTGACTCTTTTGTTTAGTATATTTATTACTTTCCCTTTTTTAAGAAATAAGCAAAAGCAGGATGCAAAGCACATCACCCTCCCAACCCTTGCTTTGGCGCATCGGTCGATCCTCGAGCATCCGACCTGAGATTGATGAACGCCGGCGGAGCGTCTGGTGCCATTATTGGATGCTCACCGGTCTATTCTCTCATTTTTCTTGGCAGGGTCCAGCGTGCACGGAGCTGAATTCGGACACCTGCCGGACAACATTACAGTGTTGGAAGGAGAAAGCGTCACTTTGAGGTAACTCTTGATCCTACACCTGCACCTACTAATTACATGAAAAACATGTTTGTTTCCCCCCCCCTTCCCACCTGTCATGCGGCTTTAATTGCCAACTCTGTCACATGACTTCAATTATGCATCCCACATTGTGCCATATTTTCCAGCTCTGTCCATCCTATATCTAATTGATTTATAATGCCCGTCAGATGTCACTTGAGTCATCCCGTCTGTTTGCCGTCGCTTTTTCCTTTCATATAGACGTAACGATGCGGATGCTTAGGTCAGTTCTGTGAACGGGCCTCTCCGGCTTCCAACTAACTAGCTGTGAGTGATTAAAGTCGAAATCATAGCTTTCCTCCGGCTCCCAACCAAGCAGAAAAACAGCCAACTTGCTTTTTTCCCCCCCTCATGTGGATGTGACCTGACTTGGCAGCACACGCAGCGGCAGAAAAAAAAAAAAAAGAAGAAGAAGTAGAAAAAAAAAAAATCCAGGTCAACATTACTTTCATCACCTTTAAGCCTGCACCTCTCCATATCTCTGAACAAATTCCTCTTTTAGTCCCCTCTTCCCCGGAGAGAAGAGTGGGCCTCTTATTGAAGTCAAATTTGTTATTCTAGAGCCAAGAAAGCTTCTGTCAATATTTGTTAGCATTAACAAGTCTCTCTCAAAGTTAGAAATCAAAGGTGCTGATCTATAATGTCATCGAGACGTGTAGCCCGAAGCTGTGCTATTGACACCGTTGAAAAGTGAAATCTCTAGAATTTATTTAGGTTTTTTTTTTTGGGAGGGGGTATTTACATCTTAAACTCTAAATTGGATGCACCAGGGCGGTAAAGATCTGCACTTTCAAACTTACCTTTGATTGCTTTATAGTTTGGCGTCAGAGAGGCTGCACAGCACCGACAATGCAGCCAGTCTCATGACTTTCTGCTGCACAGAACCTTTATATGCTCTCTGTTAGTGGAAATCCCCTCTAGTTCTTTAAACCAGCAGTAGTTACCAGCTTTTATCACTTTTGATTGCTTGAAGGAAACAAAACCAATATGCCTAAACTTGTGGTTTCCCTGCAAAATAAG
>JAPZDZ010000025.1:5929076-5939197 GCA_029783805.1 Acanthurus tennentii
GCAACTACACCTGCTTCGCCTCCAACCGTCTGGGGGCTTCCAACGCCAGCATGTTGCTGTTTCGTAAGTTGCCACACAACATCTTCATGCACGTGCATGCACACAGAAACACGGTGCACGTATCGATGGTGCAAAATTATGCCCATGTTTATCCAACGTGACTTTCAATCAAGTGCAATAGTTTGAGCAGATGTGACACACTAACACAAAAAAAAAAAGATACATATGCTGTTTTTTTCCCTCCTGGACTCGTCTCAAAGCGCACAGCACAGCGTTTTCTCAGCCCTCTCCACCCTCCTTCTTCCCATTTTCCCTATTCTCCGCCCCATTAAAGCTTTCCTTGCCTATATTACCATCCCTCTCTCTCTCTCTCTCTCAGTCGTTCACGCTCTCATCCTCCATCTCTCGTCCATACATGCATGCACACACTCGGGCCGTTGCTCTGCTCGGTCCTGTTAGGCAAGAAGTTGTCATTTCACTCCAAGCCCAATTCACATTAACTGTCCCCAATGAGCGATTTCCTACCCTTCCATTTCCCGTCACCCTCCCTTCTTTCCCCCCCCTTTAGTGCATTCAGCATTACCATCTTAAGTGAGTCCTTCATCTATCCCCTTTCTTCTTTCATTCCTTTACCCATTATCTCGGCCAGTCTCCCTTCAATGACTCACTCCCCCGTCAGACCCATACATCTTCCTGCTCTCTCTTTTTTTTTTTCCTCCGACACTGCCTCTTCTGTCAGCCTATCTCTCCATCATCTGTCCTTCTGCCTTCCTCTTTCCTCCCTAATCTTCTCCTGCCATCATTAGAACACAACAAACCCCCTTTTCTTTCTGTTCTGGACCACGCGCGGGGAAAAAAAAAAAAAATCTGACCATAATCGGATACTTTTGTGGCATTTTCCATTCACGCGCTGTTCCCCTCACCGCCATCGCCTCCGCTGACTTTGTTTCCCCGCTTTTGTACCTCCGTGTTCGCCATTTTAAAAGGTGCCACATGTAGCATTTGAACATCAACAGCCCACTATCACATCAAAATTGGCACATTATCGTAATTACCCTCGAGCAATGAGGCCATTACTGAGACCGTTGGCAACCAGCACCAGCTTCCACTCTGCACTCTCGCATTAAAAGCCACCAAGTTAGATTTTTGGAAAAATCTACTAGACCGCCTAATGGCACAAATCAGGGTTCATCAAGGTTTTCTTGCAACTGTCATCTCAATCGTGGTGTAATTTCCTGTTCAGAATACAGCGTTTCGAATAATATTGAATTTTATTTTTTCTTTCTGAAGAACGATATTCAGGTCATTGTTACGGTTTTTAAAAGCTTTATAACTTTAGATTTTTTGCAAAGTTAAAATATTGAGTTTTAGAAAACTATCAGGGCGGATGTTTTGACTTTTGAAAAACACAAGTGATGTATTTGAATGTTATTAACGCTCGAGTATTATCTAGGTGTTCCACTTTTAGATTGTTTGTTTTCGGGCTGGCACACTGACTCAGATTTCTGGCGTCTGTAAATGGAACAGAGCCATTAATGCTATCAGCTCCATTTGTGTTTGGCTAATCAAATGTCAACTCTGAAAGTCGGCGTAAAGGAACATGCAAACTTCAGCATTTTACAGCTTTTGAGTTTGTAATTCGCAAATAACCATGCAAACTTTAACAGAGCCTTCTTTGACTGGTCGTACACAGGCGAGACACATAAAACTGATAATTCCTGCAGAATATTTCAGTTTCTTTGTTTCCTGGATGCTTTTTTTGTGCACGTGGGTTTTATTTGTTTGCACATCTAAATGGAACAGAGCCATTATTACTGCTATTAGTTTTTTTTCTTGTGTTTGACCTGGCAAAATGTTTCCGTATGGGTTTATAACATGCAAAACACACAATGACTTCAACATACATGTTAGCTTTCCTTATTATGCCTATTGTAAATACACAGTGAACTTCAATGAGGAACAGATGCTCGGTTATTTTGAGTTTATAAAAACGAAATGAGGTTTCAGAAAGTGAAGTGAGAGTGAAGCTGTTGGGGTTTTAGTTACTGTAGTTCCAATATTTAACAAAACAACATGTCGTTAATGTAAAACAGAGTGAGACTGTAGGGTTTTCCAATAAAACTGATTTCATTTCTATGAGAGGAGTCTATGGCTGACGCGTGTTTTTGTGTAGTTTTCCAGTTATAGTTTTGTATATTTATTTTAAAAGATGACGAACAATTACATGAATAAATTCAATTTTTCTTAAGTTATTCTACATCTATCCAGCACACGGTTAGAAAACCGTGAGACTCATAACCTCTTACGTGCCCAACAGGCGAACTTCACCTGACCCTAAGCTACGTAGCGGCAAAAACGTCTTAAAGAGACAGGCACCTGTTGCTAAACTATAAAATACAATGCAATAACATTGTCCAACCTCACATATCTTGATGTAAACATAAATCATGTACTCTAATACATCTTTAGGTAGTACAATTATCAATAATAATGCAAATTATAATAAAAAAATAATAATACAAACATAAAATTCCATAGGCTCTATAGGCTCAATATACCATGAGCTTAATCCAAACACATGGGCATAGGCATATGGCGCCCACAGAGACCCTTTTTTCATGAGCAGTGGTAGCAGTTTTATGTGTGTGTTTATTTAACTTTACACATTTCTCCTCTTCTGAAACTTTCATCCTCTGTTCTTCTGGTCACTTTGTGTGTTTTTTTGTGTGTGTGTGTTTTTTTTTTCCAGGACCGGGGGCCATACAGGGGCGAGGGACCGGTTTACATGCAGGGACGAGCGTCAGCATGAGCGCCTGGGTTTCCCTCTCCGCTTTTCTTCTGCTGAAGGTGTAAAGATCTCCAGACCTCCACACCTGGGATTACCCCCCCCACCCACCCCCCCGAGAGCCCCGCCCCCCTCCTCCTCCTCCTTCCTCCCTTCCTCCCTCCTTCCCTCTCTCTCCCTCTTTCTCTCTCTCTCTCTTCCCCTTTTATGGGACGGAAGAAGGAAATGAAATTCTTTAATTACGAACCCATCACTGTGAACAAAAAGAATATGCATTAATCCAGGAGCCATCGAGTCATCGCATTAAACACACAACCACGTCGCCCCCGCCCCCCCCCCTCCCAAAACCTCAGCACCCTCAACTCAATTTTTTCAAGGTCAAATCATTGTCACAATCTCTCCTCACACACACACACACACACACACACACATGGTCTGTCTCTTTCTCTTTCCGTGTCCCAGAATGCCTTGCAGATCCGTCTGACTTGGTACCGCCCTCCTCCTCCCCCATCGACTTGTTCTCCCCTCATTATTACCACTCGGCTGATGTTGATAGAGAGTGTATATTAATGATTATTGTGTCGGTGATCAATGAGAAAATAGATAATCTAACAACTGGACGATCATTTGTGTAATATACTACATAGACTAATGACTCACCTACAATGTTTGCCTTATGGAAATGATACATAAAATCACAATATTATGGTGGATATTTATGGAAATTATAGTTATAATGTGGTACTGGCGGTCATGTGACCTTTTGAAAAATTGTCCAATCGGTGGCCATGTGAAGTGTCACCCTTTGATCACACACACACACACACACACACACCTACACACAATATGTATGGATTTTTTTGATTTTAACTGTGTAGCAGTGAAGCTGCTATGAATGATGTCAAAATGTATAAAAAAAAAAAAAAAAGGGTGGGTGGTGACGGAGTCGGTCTTAACTTCCCCTTTATGTAAAATGGGGGGTTTATACCAAGGTTACGCATGCAGACGCCCTCACTACCCATACCTTTTTAGCCCCGCCCCCCTCACCCCCTCTGTTCAGCGTGCTCTGTCTAGTCGCCCCCCCCCTTCCCCTCGCATCGCTATAGTACTCTCTGCTCCGTGTCACCCCCTCCTCCCCCCTTTTCCTCCCTCTGTCTTCCTCCCCAGTGTAAATATATGCAGTACAGAGGCAACGCGGGGCGGCCTCGAGTCGCCCGGCGCCAAACGACATCTCCCGCCCACCCATCGACCACGCTGCAGTTTTCCGAAGCAGCAAGAGACTGTCCGGCGACAACCATGTCTTGTGTTTCGAAGCTGCGGCTCCATCCTCTTTGTCGCTTGTTGATAGCATGTACCGGTTAGAGATGTTCCTGTCGTGAGTCCATACTCCCTCCCCCCCTCCCTGCACTGTGTCTGTTTTACTCTGCAAGGTTACCTGCTTTTACTTTTTTGGTGTTAATAATAGTACAGATGATGATGATGTTAATAAGTATTTGAATAACTATGAATAGTAATTCCATGTGAGAAAAAAAAAAAAAAAAAAGACGAACAAAATCTGATGGTAATGAGCCGTGCGTGGGGGAAAAATAATTTTTGTACTTTACTCTGAGAAGTCACACACACATTGAACGACTACGATGATGATTAAAAACAAAACAAAACAAAAAAAAATAGACAAAAAAAGATGTAAAGTTTTCAAAGTGATGTGCTCTATTTTGCCATGACAAGCTTTTTAAAAACGCATTTGAAACAGTCTGAGGGATTATTTCATCCGAGTCCAGAAGCAGTGAACGATGATGATGATGATGTTAATGATAATTTGTAACACTTTATGTACTGGACTCCTTTTTTTCTCATGCTGTTAACTGCATTATATACACACACACACACACACACACACACACACACACACGAGCGCACACACATTTACAGCATATTTGTCCACTTATCATGGTGTGTCTCTGTCCGACCAGCTAGATAAATGATTTGGATCCATGTCAGTCTCTGGTCGTGGCCGTAAGTCGGTTCTTGTTCTGCCAGACCGCAGGGAGATAAAGATGTAATTAGCCATTACCTGTGGCTGGCTAAGTGAAGGAGCCTGGGCTCCACCTGTCTCTCCTGCCAGCCACTGATGGCCCCCATAAATCAAGCTCAATCCTGCCACTGACAGGAATCCTCTTCAAGGACAACCTCGCCTTGGTGCACCTGTCCTCCTCCCTCCAATGTGTACCTGTGACATGCAGGCGTGGGCACTGCAAAACCCCTATGGCACAATTATCCATCCAGTTCCCCCCCCTGGCACAGCACAAACAGTGGGAGGTAAGCCCATATATCAATACGGTGGCACTCGTTTCTCCACTGAAACACTGTTTCACTCACATGCAGCGACTATATGCAAATTTGCCATAACGAGCCTGCACGGAGAGATGAGTTTACCCCGGCTGAACCCTGACTACTGCGATCTTAAAGGGGAAAAACTCAGCACTGAGTCAGTCGTCTGAATGTGTTTTGTTTGATTTTTTTGTTTCAAACCAGCAATAACCCCTTAACTCTACTGTGCAAGAGGTATCAGATATGGTTAAAGCTGTGGGTGTTATATCTGAGAGAATTTTTTGTTTTTTTTTCTGTTAGCAAGGTATATCAAAAAATAAGTCTGTTGTTGTACTTTAACTGTGTACAGTACTATGAAATGATTGTGACGCTCTGTTTAAATGGCCCTTAATCTTAAAACACTACATGTTGTACTCGAAAAAGGTCTCTGCAATGTAGTCAGGTTGTCTGTGTGACCGAACACACACTGTTTGTGCATGCGTCTTGTCCCTCCAGAAATAACAATGGATTCCATTTCAAGCACAAGAGCAGGTCGCTTGGTCAGTGCTTTTCTTTTTTCACGGTCTCTGTCACTTTTTCCTCATCTTCTCAATTTCTCCATCTTTCATGCTGGGTTTTTGTTTGTTTTGTTTTTGTTTTTTTTTTAATTTTTCCGTCTGTTTCCCACTTACTTACTGTACACTGTTCCACGTCAGCGTCCCACTGGGTTTGTCAGTGGCATTAAACATCTGTATGTACTTAATCTGTCCTTGATGAGATAAAAAAAAAAAGGAACAAAAAAAACAGAAGAAAACATCCCCAAAAAAAAAAGACAAAAGACAAAAATAACATACTGTCATGTTTCTCAATGTGGGATTGAAAAAAAAAAGCACGTCAGTGTTTGTGTATGGGTGGATTTTGAAAAAAAAAAAAGAAACAAAAAAAACAAAACAAGCGAACGTATGTTGTGTTCAAGGGTTCACGGGTGAAGGGTGCAGATAAGATGGGCTTGAAATCAATGGAGTGGTGGTGAAACAAACAAACTGTGGGCATTTGTACAAAACAAACAGAAGAAAAAGAACATGTTATCATGAGTCATGATGTATGTAAATGAGCTACACTTGTGCAAAGAGAGAGAGAGAGGGAAGAGGAGGAGGAGGAGGAGGACTGGAGAGGGTTGTTTGGGAAAGGAGGCAGCAGGTCCCCATGGGTGCACAAGTGGAGTGTAGATGAGGATGCTGTCGAGAGAGCACCCGGTCCGACGGGCCGGCAGGGGAGGATACCCTGACAATGCAAATCCAAACGCTGAGGGCCAGAGGGAGATGGGATGACACTAACCAGACAGTGAACTCTCCATTTAGACAGAGGAAGACAGACAGGCGCTCGTATTGCTTTCCCAAAAAACTTCCGGCGCTCTCTTGGGAAGATGTACCACACGCTATTTACGGTTTGCACTATGTAATATGAATAGCATTAGCATAGCCTTGATCACAAAACACAGTGTGGCCTAATTCGAGGGTATAAATAAACACCCCGACTGGGGTTCAGAGAGTTTACAGTGATATAAACAAGACGTTTGCTCGGCCCCTAATTACGTTCGGCGCACCCTGATGAGAAAGTGTTGATTGGCTCCTGCAGCTGAAGGTTACGATGATCTGTTTACCGAGTCTTTTTTAAATAAGGTGCCATCAAGTTCATGTTTAGAGCCTCACATAGCTGCGTGTACAGTACCAAAACATCGCATTGCACCTTATCGCTGTACTGTTCTGTGCTGAGATTTAATTAATGGGTTTTACATGGGTGATAGCTAGAAAAAAAACAGAGGTGAATTTATATAATTGTAAATAAAAAAGGCACTTTTTTTATTTTTTTGTTTTTACAGTCGTCAGTGCAATGTTGTGACATAGATTTAAGAAGTAGGGTTTTTAAAATACTTTTAAAATACGTTTAACAGTTTTCAGAGCACTGTGCCTTTGCTGAGAATAGTCAGGTAATGAAGTGAAGCTCTTTACTAAGAACTGATAACACACATCTCTCTGTATCGCTGATGCGGTGATACAGTTAAACAGTTATGGTGCTTTAAAGACTGTAGGAATAAGAAGAGAAAGGTGCAGTTTGCCTGGAGGAGATTTGAATGTGCTGCCCTCTTTGTTTTATATGTGGCAGGTTCAGGCTGTAGTCTCTCCTACAGCACCTTCCCATACATAGTGTAGCACCCGGACAGACTTTCAATTCAGAATGCAATGGTTAATCAATACATTCGACTGAACGGCTTTGAAATAGAGCAATTGCTCCCCGGCCTGCCTTACCGGGTCCCCAGAAGCTGAATTGATCAAGTGTCTATAGACCAGCCTTAGAACAGAGAGCATAATTCATCATGCCTGATACAAGACACCCCTAATTGCACATCGATTTTAAGCCCTTCTCTGAAACTATTTGGGCAAGCTGTAATGTCAGCTCAGTAAACTATGTGTTCAGAGCAACGGTTCAGATCCAGCGAGTGAAGAATTAATCACTTGTTTTTCTTTTCAAGTCAGTCTGAGTTGATATTTGTTGTTTGCTTTGCTGTAAAATACAGTGTTAACCAAACACGCTCCCGGGACATTCAATTTGGCCATTGCAGTGTTTTATTGGCCGAGACTGTAATGTTTTATTATATTTTATTGGTGATGACTGGATCATTCTGCAGGTGCCAGTGTCAGTAGCTATTGACACTGCGTATCTAAGGGCTTCTGCCTGGGTGTAATATACACAAAGATAAGGTGTGAGCATAAAGAACTGACTTATATGAAATTATATATTACAGACTGAAATGTAATAACGTGAGACGCACGGCACCAGGAGTCAGTTTACCAAAAGGACGTGCTACACATGGTGACGATTACATATGAATGATTATCATCGCTCTAAATCCCCCCCGCTCACGTCCTTTTAACAGCAAAAGCACGTCTAATTCCCATATATTATCCTAATTATCCATTGTTTACCAACTATCTACAGGCTCATTCAGTTCTCTTGGGCAAAGTCAATGCTGCAAGTCTATTAAGGGCCCAGTACTTTTCCATTACCACAGCTAATGAGTGCATTAGTATACAGCATGCTGGACGGCACTGTGACGAGGAAAGTCAACAGCGATCACGAGGCCAATTCAGGTGCATGTGCGGCGTCATCGTCCATTAATAGGTCACCTGACGGTTTACTGTAGGTCTAGAGCTAGATTGTCTACGATAGATAGATAGATAGATAGATAGATAGATAGATAGATAGATAGATAGATAGATAGATAGATAGATAGATAGATAGATGTGCTTTGTGGCATTAGTTAGCTGAGAGTAGTGACATGAATTCCTTATGCATATCATTCAGTTCAGGTGCTTGTACATATAATAAACCTCAGCTTGCAGCGGAGACGTTGGACCAGGAAGCCGCCAGCCGCCAGCCGCCGGCCTCGCCCCTCACTGCGACCACAGATGGCGTCCTGTCAATCACTCACCTCTCTAAGAGACGGAGCGTCTGGCTAATTAACAGCGCGCTGCACTCTCCACCAGTCGAGCAACAGCGGCGTTCGCGCCGACCAGGCAACACAATTGAGGCATCTCGCCCACCACGTCTCCCCTAGTCATTAAGTCGCCCACCTCACATCTCCAACATAGAGAGAGTCCCATTACTTGGCCTCTCTGAATCACCGGCCCACGCCTGGCATTTTCCCTGTCAATCAACCGGGGGGTAAATATTGGTTGTGGTGTTGAGGACTGACAGGAGAAACTTGGATTTCTTTCACAAGTGACAGTACCAACTGGTGTTTTTGTGCTGATTTATATTGCAGTTATGAGATGGTATGGGAGCCGGGTCGCGGCGGCGGCGGCGAAGTCGCTGATGTGGGATACAAGTGTCTTATTACCGTGTACGGTGCAATGGAGGCTGGGATACATGACAGGATGTATGATAGGGGTTGGTCATGTGCCATGTGCCTCGAGAGGGCAATAAGAGTGAACAGGCTGCAGGAACTCTCGCCACACAGTGATGGAAAATGTCTCATTTGGAAAACTAATAACAAATTTGACGAGGCGAGAACCCACCGTGGATAATTGAGCGAATGAGTTGGCTTAGGTTAGTGTCGGATGTGGAGCCCATCTCTCTCTCTCTCACTCTCTCTTCTTCTTCTGTTTCTTCTGCTCTGTCTCCCCCCTCTCTCTCTCCACACAAACACACACACACAAACACACACACACACACACACACACACATTAAGGTCCCTTCATCCCTTTTTTCCTCCATGTCTTTTTTCTGTGGAGATAAACCTGTAAAAAGTTCCACCCTCCCACCCCTCAGTGCCCCAGGTTTGCCCACTCTGCCGTTGTTGATATAAATGGTGTGTGTTTGTATGCGTGTGTGTGTGTGAGAGAGAGAGAGAGTGTGTGTGTGCACGAGTGAGTGCATCTGTGTTTCTATGTGCAAAGTGTGCAATGAGCTCCACAATGAGTAGGAGTAAACGAAGGGGCGTCTCATTCTAGCATCTAGCAGTGTGTGTGTGCATCAGTGTGTGTGCGTGTCCGTGTGTGTGTGTTGTTTGAGCTGCACAGAGCAGGCATGTTTGGTTCATTCATAACACAGGCAACTGTAACGTTTCTCCAGATCTAATCAATGTAAACACACGAGAAGGAATAAAAAGAAAAAAACAAAAGGAACGAAACATTTTGTCTCCCTGACAGACGCTCAGTGCTGTGAAGCGATGATTGTACTTTTTTTTTTTTTTTGATTTGTTTAGTCGCTGAACTTGTCTTTCTTTGACTTTTATTTCGGAGTGTGTCTTTCTTTTTTTTTTTTAACTTTCTTTTTTTTTTTTTCAAAATCCATAAAGTGGAATTAAAGATCCTATCATGTGGAGGGAGACAAAAAAATAAAAATCAGTTTTGTTTTTAACAGAGCTCGCTGTGTGTGGTTTGTTGTTGCTGTGGGGGGGGGGGGGGGGGGGGGGGGGGGGGGGGGGGGGGGGGGGGGGGGGGGGGGGGGGGGGGGGGGGGGG